>JAAAKG020151369.1:0-31353 GCA_010014905.2 Druon quercuslanigerum
AGCCGAATATTTTCAATTCTAAATCTAAGTAAGGTAGAAGGGAGGGGAGAAGTATGTCTGGCAGAGGGAGACCTCGACCTGGCACGAAGAGATGTCTCGGCAGGAGGATCTCTGACTGGAGAATGATGTCTTTCAGTAGAATTAGCAAGTCCAGAACGACGGATATGAGGAATAGGGTCAACATTTGGTAAACAGTCAACCTCTGATCTCAGTTCTGCAACAAGGAATAGAGAATTAAATTATTCACAAATTACACAATCACATGGGCTTTGTGCTGTTTTTAATAGAAATGTATAATTTAATGAGTGCGATTGAGGTGGCCACTTGTATTCGCAATTGAAAAACATCCATTTTTTAAATCGAGGCAAATGAAAAACAGTGCGAGGTATAATAAGAAGTCAAACTGAAAATTGGCGAAATCAACATATTCTGAGATATTCTTTTACACTAATTTGTACCTTAAGAAGCTACATTCTGACAACTGAAGAACCTATTTCGAATCTGTAAAACCCCTCCGACTCTATTTTAGTCAATTAAATCAATTAAAACATCAATTAAAACATCATTAAAACATCAATTAAACAAACTGAAGGCCCTACATCTGAACATCAAGCTACTTTAACGTATTTTAGCCCCATTTATATAATGCGAACAGAAAAATGAAGGCAACAGCTGCAAATAATAACGCAAAAGTGTTCCTATAAGAGAGAAACACACATTTATGTAATATGAATCATTTTTTGATAGAGTACGTAAATTGGTTTTATTCATAAAAACACCATAAAAATAAAAAATTTAATTTTTGGAGAAACGATACAAGCTTTCAAAAAAGGGGTAGGCAAATGTTTCTAATTTAAAAAATAGTAAGAAATCATACAAAATCATAAGACATCATCATCACTATGCTAAAATAATATTTTTTTACTTCACACGAAGAAAAAGGATCCGTCAAATGTACACCACGACCGCTAATAACTTTTTATAGTTTTAAAAGGAATCTAATTTCTATCTATCAATGTTCTGTACATTTCAAATAACTTTTGATCAAATATACAAACTTATTTAAAGATCCGAGTTCAGAATATCGTATCACACATATACTATGAATTTTCCCAGAATAAGTTTACAGTAAATAAATACTCATTTCTAATGAACTCAAATAAAGTTTAGAAGAACATAGCATTTGCAACACAATTTCAATTTTTCGTACAGCTTAAACAAAATTTACTTAACTTTATAGATTTATTATATTAACCAATAAAATTGATAATAATCGCCAACCATGTGACTGCAATATGATAGATCCTCATCTCTTCATCACACTTTTTCCTAGACGAATATTTTTGTCCGAATTTAGACTATGGAATAGAACGCAAATTCGTTATCTCATAGGTACGAGAAGTTATGATAATATTTCTCAGATATTTACGTTGCATTAGGGTCACTATATAGTGATAAGAAAACTCTATGGACATTTCATTAGACAACTGTTTTTTATTAGCTATTTGATGAGTTGTTCAACTAAAAAATAAATTTTATCCTCGTAGGGACCACTTATGTCTTCTTTTTATAACTGAGGTCTCCAAGATCGCAAAGTACAATAGGCAAAAAAGCCCAAACCTAGTTTCTCGAAGGAGGTCTGGGTTTCAAAATTAATTTTCATTGATTGGTTGCGTGATTCTAAGCCAATTTTAATGAGAGTCTAATAAGCCGTAAACGGCAACACTACATATACAGGGTGTCTAAAAAGTCACGAGACAGTTAATTATTTCCTCAGGTAAAAAATATTTTTTTAAATTCCTGAAGTAAATTTGAACGAGGAACTCATTAGTGAGCTCGGTATTGATCTTGGTTACAGGGTTTTAAATACTGTAACTTCATAAGAAAATTTTTCATTAAAAGTTCCACGTGTTCTTGTGAGAGTTCTGTTCCTCCCCAAAGAGTTATACAGTCATATACCGTTTTTAGATACCTAAGTGAATACCTAAGTGAATACAGAACGGAGCAGCAGCTCATTACGTTAGGGAGGTTTGAGCATATTTGGATACTCAGTTTCCTCAAAGGTGAATTGGAAGAAGGGGTGAAATTGAGTGGCCTGCTAGAACTCCTAATTTGACGCCTCTCGACTATTTTCATTGGGGTTATTTAAAAAGCAAAGTATACTTAACGCAACCCTAAAGCATAGACAAATTTCAGAATCTGATTCTGCAACAAGATACTTTGATTAATAGGGAGATGATTCGTAATGCTATAACTTATTTTTACAATCGCATAGCCTTTTGTTAAGAAGCTCAAGGTTTTCATTTCGAACATCTTTACTGAAGTCCGAAACGTGAGAGGCAAGGGGACTCACGGTAATCAAGCACTCCAAAGGGTACAGAATTTACTACGTCCACGTCGTTATTCCTGGGTAATGCTACACGTAAACGTAAACTGCTTGGAAAAAACCTTGAAAATACCTTGAAGATCATCACCAAGATCAATACTGAACGTAGAATTTTTCGCTCTATCGATTGCAGATGGAAAAAGGGGGTTTCCATTTTAAAAAAAGTTGACCTTTAAAAAGCTATAAAGGTTAATTTCAAGGTCAGAATGAAGGTCACCATTGAATTCATCCTTTAAATTTACTTTAGGAATAACCTTCACTTTTTTGAAATATATTTTACTTGAAAAAGCAAAAACATTATAATGTTCACTTTGGGAAAGTATAAACAATTTATACTTGTAACCTTTTTTAATTACTAAATTACCAATTTACCAAATTACCAAATTACGAAGACTGTGATTGGCCAGAGCGCCCCACCATGGAGACAGGACGCACCTGATTGTTTAATCAAGTCTTATTTAAAAAATCCGAGAGGACGGAAAGCCATGTCGGATTGGAATTATAACCGTTGTCCCTATTGATGTCATGAGGTTGCTTTAAGATTTCGATTGCTACTCTATGTTTTCTTGGGAAAATATTGTGTGCTCATTGCGTGAAATGTTTTAGTCTGACTTTATTCTCATGTTCCTTTATACGTTGGCTTACCGCTCTCCCGGTTTCTTCAATATAGACTTTGATACAAGAAGAAGGGATTTTATATACACCTGGATCACTAAGAGGTGCCTTTTGGTCTTTAGGATAGTTTGGAAGTTGTCCTATTTTTTCAGGTGGTTTAAATATGGTTTATATGTTGTATGTCTTGAAAATTCTTCCTATTTGTTCTGTGACACCTTGGATGCAGGGCAGCACGGTAGTCGTTTTTCTCTTTCTTTCTTTATTAGGTTGTTTTAAATTGTTTTCTTGGGCGTATTCTCTTATTGCTTGATCAATTTTTTTGTTTGTGTAATCGTTCTGTATTAGGATTTTTTTAACGTTTTGTAATTACTTTTGTAAATTATCTTTATCTGTTATAAAAACAGCTCTGTATACAAGGGAGTTCATGAACAATTGTTCTTGAGATAGGTGATGGTGAGAGGAGGCATGTAAGTATCTGTTAATTTGGGTCGGTTTTCTGTGAACTGCATGTCCTAATGTACAATCTGATTTTCTGTAAACTAGTACGTCCCAGAAAGGCAATTTTCTGTTTTGTTAAATTTCTACGGTGAATTGGATATTAGGATGTAATTGATTGATGAAATCAAAAAACTTATTTAGTTCATTTAGTCCATGTCGACAAATGACAAAGGTGTCGTCCACGTGAAGGAACCAAAATTCCGGTTCAAGCATGGATTAATTGAAGATTTTGGTTACTAGATGTTCCATAAAGATGTTGGCTATTACAGGTGAGATTGAAGATCTTATTGCTGCTCCTGAGGTTTTTTCATAGAATTCGTTGTTAAAAGAGAAGTAAGTATTATTGAGACAGTGCTCTGTCAAAGGTATAAGCTCGAAGGGGGAGTTTGCTAAAGATTTAATAATATCAATTGTATCAAAGATTGGTACTTTCGTACAGAGAGATGTTACGTCGAAACTCACTATAATGTCTTGGGGTTGAATGCGAATCTGTTGTATCTTTTTGATAAAGTCAAAATAGTTTTTAACGAGGGTAACAGAGTTTCCTGTGAAAGGATTTAGTTAATTGGCGAGGAAACGTGATAGCTTGTAAGTTTGTGAGTTTATTGCGTTGATAATCAGCCTGAGTGGAATGTTGTTTTTGTGGATTTTTGGGAGTCCGCAAAGTCTTGAAGAGGTGGGATTAGTAGGTATTAATTTAGATATTGTTTCTCAATCAAGTTTAGTATTTTTCGAAGGGTTTTTGTTTTAGTGACTATTATGTTTGTGGAGTCCATTTTAAGTTTTTCGTATATATGGTCAGTTAGAATGTCCATGATTTTGTTATTATAGTTTTCTTTCTATATTATGACTGTTGTGTTGCCTTTATCTGCGAAAAATGTTTTAATTTCTTTAATCTTATTGAGTTCTTTAATTGCGATTTTTCCTGTTTTGTCAGGTTTGAGGAGGGCATTGGGGCTTAGCGTAAAATGTAGGCCGTCCTACATCTTATGTCATTCGCTGTGTCAGGTGGAAGTTTATAGATTGTAGATTCCAAATTTTTGATTATTTCTTCTCTCGGGATTTTGGAGGGAGCTACTGCAAAATTGTTCTCTTTAGTCAGAGATGTTTCTTACTGTGTTAGTTAGTTCTGTATGCCTTACTGAAAGTAATTTCACAAATTTTATTTTTTGTTTTTAAGTTTAAAGATCTTTAATCCGTTGGGATTATTCGAATGATATGCATTCCAATGTAAAATAAATAACAAATCTAAAATTATTTGATAGGAAAAGATGAAGTTGTAGTTGTTTCTTTAAGGTAGTGTGCGAACAAAATTTGGTGTGATTTATTTTTTATTTCAAGAGAAGCAAACTTGTTTTATGCAAAATTAATTTGGATGATAGTAATAGATAGATAAGATAACTAAGACCATTTGAAAAAAATTTAATTGAGAATTTAGAAAAAACCCGCCTAGAGATACTGGTACGGATAAATTTCAAAAAAGTTTGTCTAAATAGCGACATCAGTTATTCCTTACAGTTTCTACTAAAAATTCTCATAAGTTGAAGTTATTGTATATAACATTCTACAGTGTTCAACAGTTGAAATTATAAACCGAATTTTAGGTAGTATAACTTTTCTTAAAATAATAACATTACAAGCACTATTTACGCAATAAACAGATTTTAGGGTTCCATTTTCAAAAAACAATTGAATTAGTTTATTGGGAGGAAAAGAATAACGGCGAATTTCAAATAGCTGTTTCGCATTGCTGTTGGAAACAAGCCGAATACTTTCCATTTCAAATCCGAATAAGGCCTAAGGGAGCGAAAAAGTATGGCTGATAAGTATAATGTAGATGGAGATCCCGACAACAAAAAACAGGGAATTAAATAATTTACAAAGAACACACTTATACGTTGGTTTTGGCTGCTTGAAGTTTTTAAATAGAAATTCATAATTAAATGGCTGCGCTCGAAGTGGCGACTGGGGATCTTGCGGTTATTTTATTTTGTATTCGCAACTGAAAAACATCTATTATGCCAAAGGAGACAAAAGACGCACACGGCACAATGAATAATAAAACGTACAGTCGTTATCTAATAGGCGATAAAAGTTATGATGATCCTTTGAAGTCTACCTAAAAAAAAAGTTGATTAAATAAACTTCTTAAATTAATAAAATTATGTAATACTCTAAATCTCTCTAAGGCCCTAAAGATCACCAAGTGCACAGGCAAAAAACTGCAAAAATTTTTTTTTTCTAAGAAAGTATGAGTTTCTAAATTTCCATGAATAGGTTGTTTGATTTTTAGCCAATTTGTAAGAAAATCTAAACAGCTTTTAACGCCTAACCTGAGTGGGTATCTCTTTTTAAAAAGCATTGAGCTTTATAAAGCAAAAACTGTAAAGTGCTTACTTTGGAAAGGTATAAAAAATCTTAATGTATCACCTTTGTTAAGGGCCAAAGACAAACTTATGAGACTAATTTATGATGCTTTCTGTGCATTCAAAGGTGGGGAGCGATGCAAAGCCATTATCAAATAAACCTCAAAATCTTTAAAATTAAAATTTATTCAAAATTAGCGGCAACCTAAAATTTTTATATTTGAAGGAAATTTAAAACTTCGTGGATTGATTATTTCATGTTATAGAAATTCACAAAATCGAACACATTACGTGTACAAATCTCTCGCAATCAACTTTCTAACTCTTGTGATCACTCATTTGAAAAATTTTAACAACAATAATTTGAAAGTATGCCATCAATTAAACACTAAGTTTTAATTAAATAGCAGTTTTTAAACTTTTCTTGGCACAAGATACCTGTAGAATCCTTGTTGACTTCAACAGTTCTTTTTTTAAACCCTTTTATGATGCAGTCTTTTACTACCGTCCCAAGGTCAAGCTGTAAAGTTATTATCATTAGTTAGATTTTGTTAAGGATCTTAAACAGGAAAGGTGCATTTTGAATTATCGACTATTTTAATAGCAATAAGTAATACAAAAATACAGTAAAATAGTAATAAATTATGTCTATAAATGTATCTATCAAAAACTGTATTGTTAAAGAACATATACAAAACTTTCCTAGGCCTAGCTGTCAAAGCGGCACACCAAGGTATTTATTTAAGATAAAAAAAGATAAAAAATTATTTCTTCTTTTCAAAAAAGTCAAAATGGATATTTCATAATTTTTGTAGGTCAATTATTTTTTTTCCGAATAATGCGGTTTAAATTATTAATTATGTTAGGTTGAAGTATCTACTAAAATTGTAGTTATTGAAAAACGTGTAGAAAAAATTATTTAGAAGTAGAGGAAATATGTGCATACAGGATTATTTATTCCATATGCAGTGTTTTTAAAATATTTTTACAAGTATTCAATTTATAATATTTTTGTATATATGTTAGGCTTAAAGGCCGAAAGCGGTCCTGATTGGTAGTTTTCAAAAGGACTAACACGAAACTGTCCTCTATAGTAAACGAACTATATACGACACACAGTGGGAAATAAAAACTTCTATGGGACAAAATTTGGCCATCAGAATATATTTTTTTTTTAAATATTCAGAAAGGATGGTACTTCGATGAAGTATTTCACAATTTAAAAAATTGTTTTAATCTGTTATAATCTGTTAGAGCCTCGGTGGCTCAGTGGTTAGATGCTCGGACTTCACCTCAGAAGTCCGGGGTTCGATCTCTGAGCCGGTACCTCTGGAAATTTTTCTATGTACTTTTACCGAGGTTCTAGTGGTTCGGAACCCACCTTAAGCTGTAGGTCCTCTGGCGAATAAATCTATATGCTAAAAAATAGAGTTTTGTAAAGTTACTTACGTTGAATATAAATTTTGATTGCATATGAAAGTTGTCCATGGGTTTTATTATTATACACAATTTAATGAATGTAACTTGATATATGTCTACTTCATTTTTGGAATTTAAATGCATTACTAACGGGAAGACCAGGGGGAGATGAGTGTCCCCCGATACAGAATTTCTCACTTAAATGTTTAAAAAAATGTTTGATTACAAACGAGCATCAAAAAATAATAATAGTTAATAGTTTAAACAAGTTTTATGAACAAATTTATTTTTTTGTAATTTTTATTCTTGTGAAGAATTGTACTAAAGAGCATTATGATGAAATAAATAAATGAAGTCTTCATTCATTAAGTGAAAGTTATAATTTTATTGGTTTTTACACGAACTATTTGAATGGAATTTTGAATTACACTTAACGTAGCTGGACCGACATCTACACTTCTTATCAATGCAATACCTCCTACAGTTGCAAAATATAAAAACTTGTTTTCAACTAGAACTTGCAGCAGATGCAGTTTGTAAAGACAAACGATTAGACGGAACTTTCACGGTATCTATAAAATTCGAATCTGCTGGCATGTAAAAACAAATAAAGTTATTACTCTAAACGATAGTTTCGTATTAAAACTTTTAAAAAGTACTAATCAGAACGCGTTTTGGTCGTTTCGAAAACTGCCAAAACGCGTTCTGATGTTTTATTTCGATCTTTGGCCGTTTTTAAAACAGCCACATCGCGTTATGGCCTTTCTGCAACGGCCAGAACGCGTTCAGGGACCTTAAGAAGAAGGTTAACCCTGACGCCCTTGGTGTCAAGATCAAGGGGATCAGGGAAACGAGGCATGGGAGGTTCTGGTGGAGGTAGCTCCGACTGCTGGTGGCAGAGGCAAGTTGTCTGCTGCCATCAAAGAGGCTGTTGGAGATGCAGGTGGAGTTCGGGAGCTCGTTCCACGTGTCAAGGTCGAGATTCTCGAGCTCGACACGACCGAAGTTAAGGAGGATGTTGAAGTGGCAGTCAGAATCCACTTCAAAAAAGCTATTGGTGAGGTGAGGGTCAGCCTCACTAAAAAGCCCTTTAGAGGATGACTGAGGGCTTTTGTGGAGCTGGGAGAGGAGCTCGAAGGTAGATTGGTGCGAACAGGGTAACTGAAGATAAGATGTCCTGTCGCGTTCGTAGGAAGGCTGAAGTAGACCGGTGTTATTGTTCTTTGGGCTTCAGCCATATGGCAGGGAGTAGTACTGGTCTAAATCGGGCCGGTTTTTGCTGGAGGTGTGGTAAAGAGGGGCACAAAACTGCGGTGTGGGAGGCTACCCTCTCGAGGAAGCATTCAGAACGTCAGCAGTGAGAAGGCCAAGTTGCAAAACAGTGGAAAGCCGAGGAATGGTTTATTGGCCTATAACCCATGTTCCTGAAGTAATATGAAAGCAGATGCCGGGACCACGGGTTGGCAGGGAAAAGGGGTGGTTTTAGTCAGTAAGAATCTGACACTACCCATACCAAGCATCGTCTATCTGAGTAGTTTACTGCTGAGATAGACGATTGCTGGTCTGGGTGCCTATGTAAGGTTTCCCCTTCTACTACAAAAAAAAAGTAGCTGGACTGGCTTTTCCTTTAATAATTTGACTGATCTACAGTATTGCATTCAGTGTCCACCTTTAATATTTTAAACAGTGCTTACAGTGCCAGAGCAGCGCCATGATTTCGTCCATTATAAGCAGGACAGCGCTGCTTTGTTGCCGTTATTAGCAGGACTGGTCTTACCAGAGTTTCTAGTATTGTCAGTGGTTCTGGTGGTCACCGCTTGTTAAAAAATCTGCACATCATCATCAAATTTCAAGCGGGGCAGTAGATTGGCTTGTGATCATAGTTTTCTCGTTTAGCCCCACATATCTCGAAAATTTTTCATTTTTGGAACTAGTACCCATTAGGATTTTTGGATCAGAAGGCTGTGAACTACATTATATTGCAATTTCAGCCAATCTGACAGGGGGCGGATTTTAATGTAAATTGTCGGTGGTCCTTCTTTAATTTTTGTTGTAAATATCTGATTGAAGAACTTAAACTCTATTTCGGGACCGTCAAAAAGTTGATTAAAGTCTGATTCGATTGGACAAATCCTTCAAAGTTAGTGTAGCTCCATAATTCAGGTAACTATGCATACACACACAGGCATAAATACAGACAGACACCAACAATATTTTGACATTTTTTAACTCCGCGAGTGCCGAAACGTACAGATCCGTTAAAAGTAGCGATTAATTACTGAAAATTCTCATGATAATATTTCTTTTCATGTCTAAATTAAAAATTCTTTATTAAAAAATCTCTGCAGTCACTAGAAAAATTATAAATCTTATTGTTTGTTCCCATAAAATTTAAATTTTAAAGAATTACTATTTGCTAATTAAACGGATATTAATTGAAAATATACCGACGCTGAAACAAAATAATGGATAGAATTAAGAATTCGAACAATTTTAAACTCAGTAGTTTGAATGAAGAAGTATTTATTGAATTTTTAATGCTTACAATTTAAATTTATTGTATTTAAAATTGTTCAGTTTTGAACAGTGGAATTTATGAAAGACATTTTAGGTACTATGCCTTTTTGAAAAATGATAACAATGCTCCCTTATTTACTTAATAAACTCACTTTAGTTCAATTATACTTACACTTATTTGAAGCAATCGACAATTATCATAATAAGGACCATTTGAAATAGAATAAAAATTAAGGGTGTAGACGAATGCCGTCTAGAGACATTATTTGAAAATTCTTTGATATTCGTCCATTTGTGCCTAAGGGAGTTTCGGATATTTCGTTTTGATTCATTTTGACAATCGCACCACTGTGCATGTTTATTTTTACCCGCTGTTTATGGCTATCGACATCATATATTCCTCTCAGAAGTGTATTATTGGTTTTCATTATGGCAACGACGTCGCCATTTAACGTTGCTAAAACATTTCGTTCTCCGGTTGGCATGGGATCAGGGGCTCCCTTTCCAAAAAACAAACGAATTGGTTTATGGGGAGGTAAAGTAAAACGCCGAATTTCAAATAGCTGATTAGGATTGCTGTTGGGAATAAGCCGAATAATTTCAATTCTAAACCCAATTAAGGTAGAAGGGAGGGGAGAAGCATGCCTGGAAGGGGGAGACCTCGACCTGGCACGAAGAGATGTCTCGGCAGCAGGATATCCGACTGGAGAATGATTAGAAAGTCCAGAACGACGAATACGAGATACAGGGTCACCATTTGGTAAACAGTCAAACTCTGAACTCAGATCTGCAACAAGAAATACAGAATTAAATGAGTCGCAAAATATACAATCATATGGGCTGCGTGCAGTTTCTAAATAGAAATGTATAATTAAATGACTGCAATTGAGGTGGCAACTTGTAAATGCAATTGAAAACCATCCATTTTTCAAATTGAGGCAAATGACAATTATTAGATTTGTGTAAATTTTGCCTCCCCCCCCCCTCCAGTTTGTATTAAATGTCCACGTTTGATACTCGCTGAATCCAAAAAACGGTTTTTACGAATGTTTCTGGCTTTCAGTTTTTCTATGAGTCTGTAGATTATTTATTTTATAGCACACAACCTTAAAAATAATTTGATGGATTAGATTGCCCTACGGTATACTCTTTTGGCGTCCTATATTAATGGTTAATCTTGCTGTATCAGACCATTTTTTTTAATTTTAAAATTCTCTTTGCGGCTGTTTATAGTATTTAAGAAGACTCACAATTTATCCTAATCAGTATTTGTTAAAGTAATATACCAGAGTTATAGTATTTACAAAATTCCAATGAACATTTTTGGTCAAATAGCGCGCGATATGAAAAAAAGTCATGAAAAGAAAAATGTTTCTTTTAAATGCCTTATAAGATAAGTACAACATCATTCTGAATTTTACTTAAAAATAGAAAATTTAATTTAAAAAAATGAATACACATAAGAATTTCTTCCAAAAAAGTTATAAATTTTTTATCAATAATTTTGTATAGGATAAGTAGTTTCTGTTTTAATTGTAAAAAATCAAATTAGGAACAAAAAAATTAAATGTTTTGAAAAAGAAACGAGTTGCAATTAAATGATAAGTAACAGCTTTCTTCTAATTAGATTCATTTTTTTCATTTTCAAAAAAGGTAATGAAAATACTTTTATTCCAATACCAATGCATGTTATGAATTGTAATAATATAGATTTATTAAAATGAGAATAATTTTTCGGGGAAGCTAAAAATAAAATTTGATGCAAAATAAGAAATAAATATTAAAGTCCAATATTTAAAAATAAAATTTGTACATCATTTTGCAATATCTGAATAAGCTGTCTTAGATCTAGGTACAGTCTAAAAGTTACCAGGTTACAGCGCACTAACCAATTAACCAACATTTGAAAAATACTGGGCCAAGTTTAAGTTTACAAATTCATATCTGTACTTTGACATTTTCTGCAAGGTTAAGCGGTTCCAAATAAAGAGGTATAATTCCTAAAAATATTAAAAATGGGGTTTTGTCGATTACAGTATGCTAAAAGAAAACTTTTGTACATCACATGCATGAAAGGCATCCGTAAAATGTACAGCACGATCGCTTATAACTTTTTGTAGGTTTAAAAGAAAACTACGTAAAACCTACTGATGTTCTGTACATTTCATATAACTTTCGATCAAATATATAAACGCATTTGAAAATTCGAGTTCAAAATATCGTATCACATACATACTATAGATTTCCCCTCAAACACATTTTAGAAGAACATTTTAGTTGCGACAGAATTTCAGTTGAAGCGTACAAACGCTAATTTTTGTACATCCTAAACTAATTTACTCAAATTCATACATTTATTATATTTACCAATAAAATTGATGATAATCAACAACCATGTGACTGCAGTATGAAAGATCTTCATATTTTTAAAACACTTTTTCATAGACGAATATTCTGTTAAGAACTTAGACTATACAATATAGCGCAAATTCGTTATCTCATAGGTGCTATAATTTTTGATAACATTTCTCAAATATTTACATTAAATTAGAGTCAGTTAAAGAAATAAGTTAATTAAATTTCAATCTCCATCTACTGATAGTAAAAAAGTGTCTTTCTGCAAGAAAAGCCACATTTATTTTTCACCTTCTTTTTTGGAGGTTTTTCAAACCATTATCATTTGTTACTCAATTTTGTTTATCATTCATTACAATTACTCCTCTTAGGAACAACTTATCACTTCTTTTTATAATTAAAAGAATACTTTTTTACCAATATCTATTCTGAGACACAATGTTCTTGGTAAAGCAAGAACTGTATAATGTTCACTCGAGTAAAGTATAAGCAATATAAATTTGTAACTTTCTTCAATTACCAAATATAAACCTATTAGTCTAATTTAGGTGTTTTGTGTGCATTAGATAACGGGGAGCAATAGAGAGCTATAATTAAATAAACTTCAAATTCTTAGTAATTTAAATTTATTCAAATTCAACGGCAGGCAGATATTTTAGTATTTGAAGTAAACTTAATACTCCATGAATTGGTTATTTAAATTTCTAAAAATTTACAAAATTGATTAAACATTTATGTTTAAATTTTCCTTGTATATGCGCATGACATTTATCGATCAATTATAGTATGTGTATGCTTTCTTTGCTATAGCTATTTATCTGGATTTCTTTATGCGTTTATTAGTTAAAATTTTGTCCAGTGTCTAAAGCGATAAAGCCGGCTGGTCAATCATTGACATATCATAAACGAATAAAATGAAATACAAAAAATAAATAATGAAAAATTATGAAAGTATCATAAAAAATTTTTAAAATCGAAGAACGATTAGATTAGTGCTTTTTATACGTGTGCAACTAAACATATTGGGCAGGTCAACAACAGAATTGTAACGCGTACAACTTTCTAGTATTAAGTTTTAAGAATTTCTAATATTATCTTCAGTTTGCTAAGTTGTATTGCACCCATCATATCCCAACAACTTTTTTAGTGTCAGTATTCAGTCGCTATACAAAATTCTAGCTAATCATATAAACACATTTTGTAGGGATTTCTTCAAAGTTTAGTAGGGAAAATTATCCAAAACATCTTCGTTAAATATTAACCAAACCACTTTAAGAATTTTGAGAAAGCTTACTTATCTACGTGGAAAGTCAAACATTAGTTTTCGAACAATTTCCTAAGTTTGGGGAAATTTTCCAAAAAATTGTAGGTATTATCTAATTTCCTAAATGTTAGGGAGTTTTTCCTAATTTTTTAGTTCAATATAAGAACTTTAACGGAAATTTGACCAACACTTAGGGAACATGATTTTCTCCAACAAAAATGTACTTTTTTCCACATTCCGCACTAAGCATCCCCTTCAACAGGCCAAAAATATCTCTAACAGGGCTCGTTTAACGCGTAATTAATCTAGTTTTCTAATAGTTTTTTTTTCAAGGTCAGCAGTGATTACTAGTAGCAATTTCGCTGTGAATGTATCATTTGGCATACCGGGGGTAAAAACTATCGAAATTGTACCAAACGACATTTTTAATAGCTATTTCGTGAGTTATAAATCTACGAAACAGATAGTATATTCTCAAAAACCAGTCACATATTATTTTTTTAACTAAAAAATTAGAAATCTGATTTGTGACATCAGAGCTCTTCAGGATAAATACTGAGAAGAAATTTTCAGAAAGAAATTGCGTTACGGAAAGGAGATATAAGCGAAAATTGTCTCAGAAAGTAACCATGGCGACATGAGTAACCTCTGGCGAATGCTGATATTTTTGAGTTCCTCGACCAGTCATATCCTTATGCGGAGAAAAAAGTGTGTTTTTTGGTCAAACTGATTAGCCACTTATGTGGTACAATAAGGTCCAATTTCTATTGTGCACCTAATATCCACGTGAATTGTTTCGCTTTTTTTCGACGATTGTGAAACGAGAACGCCATTTAGGTGAAAAGTAAAATGAGTCACTTGTTATTTCAACCAACTTGTGAGGGCACATAACAATCATACTTTCTGAAATATATCAGAAATTTTCAAGAAATATGAAGTTCTGTTTTCTTCTAGAATTAGTCATAGAATAATTTTCTTTTTTATTGTGACAGGTGATCATAGATAGAGCGCAAGCAGATCCTATCCCGTAGATCGTTATCTCACAACTCTCAAAAATGCTCATAAAGACCTACGCGCAGATCCACTTATCGCTCGCGAAGTGGATCGTGCAGGACACATTACGATTATTATGAAAACCTATACCATTATCGTAGTTATGACTTCAGCGACGATAATTACAGACATTTTCACGGCGATAAGAGGGATCACGATAGGCATAAAGATTTGCCTGAAAAAATATTATTGTTGGCAAAGAAACCAAACAGGGTACTAATGATTCAGTTTATGAAGATAATGTGTCACAACCAAAATTGCAGGTTCCTGAAAGAGATAAAGTACTACCAGAATTCTAACGGCATGAAGATGTCCTGAAAATTTTTAGGGAGAGTCAAATGCATGATCGAGTATTTGCACCGGCAGTGCACAGTTATTTAGCACAGATTTTGAAGGAAATTACCAAAAAATGTCCTTACTCTGAGGACAGCAAATTATTAATAAAAACTTTACTTTCACTAAATTATATTTTAGAGGTTATAGGGGCATTGGACAGCACAATTATCAAACGATTTGTTGATAAACAAGAAAACATATCAGCGACTCTTATTGGTATAGAGAAGATTATAGACCCAATAATAAAAATGGTTCCGCCGGAAAAATCAAAATATTTGGAATGATCTAATTGTGTCGTGAGACTATTAAGTTATTTAGTGTACGATGAAATAACAATTCGCTGGAGCTCAATATTAACGAATATTAGAGCATCTTTTAAGAATCCCCTTACGGATCAACAAACGGACCAATGATTATTCGGAAAGAATCTAGAGTCCGAGTATTGATGATGATTGCGAATGTTGGAAAAGTGTAGAAAAAGTAACTTTTCCAATGTGAATGCATAGACCGTCCAATTTTGCTTCGATTATCTACATCTGATAGAGTCTATCTGAACTGGATATCAGGGTACACGATACCTTTTTCTTCTCCGGCAAAACAACAAAAACCGCCTATGAAACGTTGTTGGTCTTTGCCAGAAAGACAATGAATTCAGAAACAAATTGATATTTCGTTAAACAAGGGTTCCATGGAAAGCTGCGAGCCTGTTTCAGGATGGTAAGAACGTTAGGCGAAAATTAGGTCTTGGGTGCTTTATGGCATCTATTGATTTAAAAGATGCGTTTCACTTTATTTTAATCAAGAAATCGAATAGAATCTTTCTGAGATTTAATTTCAAAGGTAGTAATTACAAATTTCAGGAAGAGAGGATGTTTGTTGGTGATATACTTAAATAATATCTTACTTTTTGGAAATTTGTTATGTACATGTTTAGAACATGTTCGAGAGATATGCCGATTAATCAAAACTTTAGGATTTGTAGTTAACGATTAGAAAAGGCAATCAGTACCATTCACAAGATGCAGGTTCTTTGGATTCATTTTTTATTCTATAAAAATTCCTATTGAACTTTTAGGAGAAAAAAAACCAGAATAATAGATTAAAACATTTAAAAAAATGTGCAGTTGCATAATTCGGGTGTTTCCAGCATTGATAGGTACATTGAAGTTATAATGTGCAACCTTTAAATATGCTAGCGTGCACATGAAAACTTTTGAGAGAGAAAAATTTTAATCACTGAAGGCTAATGCTGGTGATTTCTAAAAACATATATTTGTTACTAGACATTTACATGTAGACATTAATTAGTGGAAATCACATACTAATGAAGCAATTTGTCCAATCACGCAGATAAAACCAGTAATTGAAATTTTCTTTGATGCGTCGTGTTCTGGATCGAGTGTATATTGCAGCAACCATAAGTCCCATGCTCATTTGAATGAAGACCAACAACGTGATCTCATCAATTATCTAGAGTTATTATCTGCTATGAACGATTGATAATACGACTGCAATCGCCTATATAAACAAAATTGCTGGTACTCAGTATCTAAAACTAAGTAATTAAGCAAAACAAATCTGGGAGTGATGTGAATAAAGGGCTTTTGGATATATACACCCTGCTTTCTTGGGGAAAAATATTGGGTCGATGACGGTCTATGCATTTACATTGGAATAGTTACTTTTTCTACGCTTTTCCAACATTTCCAATCATCGTATGCGTATTACGAAAGATTAAAGACGATGGTTGAAGAGGTATTGTTGTTTTACCGTACTAGCCAGCTTAGGTCTGGTTTCCTGTCTACTATTCCATGTTATATTGTTAACTATCTTATTTTCAACTAAATAATAAACACGCCATCCAGGTGGCGCTAAAAAGGGGAACGTACCTAGTGGAGCAGTAGCTATTATGTTGTCTTCTTTGTCAGATTCTTTGACTAAACAATATGACTGCTGTTTAAGAAAATTTTGGAGGTTTGGTCGTCAGAATAAAGTTAAAACTTATATATTTGATATGTGGCATGATCTCAACATTCTCAGCGAAGAATTGCAGAAACGTAGCACTGCCAATAGGTGTCGATCTAACACTGCTCTATTGTTTGGACCGAAATTTCTCGTAGATTCTTGATTAAAAAGGTTGTTCA
This sequence comes from Druon quercuslanigerum, assembly GCA_010014905.2. Lineage (NCBI taxonomy): Eukaryota > Metazoa > Arthropoda > Insecta > Hymenoptera > Cynipidae > Druon > Druon quercuslanigerum. The sequence continues at coordinate 16,954 of JAAAKG020151369.1, forward strand.
CAGGTATTTCTAGGTTAAGACCTGGAAAATCTAAATATGAGGAAAAGTGGGATCCACAACTTGTTTTAAATCATATGGCTTTATGGGGCCGTAATGATACACTTTCTTTAAAATTCTTACTTTAAAACTGGTCACACTTCTGGCTTTAGTGACAGCTTAGCGAAAGCAAAAAATTAGAATGTCATTGAATTCAACATTCCTGAAGAGTGTAGAGGAAGTCGGCTTGGAGATACTGATACGGATACATTTCAAAAAAGTTTTTTCAAATAATGAAGTAATTATTTATTTTCTAAAAAGCGAATTTAATTGTTCCTAACTTTTTCTACGAAGAATTCTCACAAGTTGAAGTTATTTTATTTAAAATTCTTCAGTTTTAAACAGTTGAATTCATAAACGGAATTTTGAGTACTACCACTTTTCTTAAAATAATAACATTACACCCTCTCTTTACTCAATAAACAGATTTTAGTTGCAAGTATACTGATCTTAAATCAAAATAACTGATAAGTAAACTACTTAGGACCATTTAAAAAGAGTGTTATTTAAGGGTGTAGTGTTTCTTACATTTTATCTGGATTCAATTCAACAATCGTACCGCTATAGATTTTCTCCCATGACAATTCTAGAGATATTACCGACAGCATCGGTAAGGTATAGACCTGCACTATCGAAATGATTGAGTGCTGAAAAACGACCATAACTTTACAATAATACTCACGCATACAAATTTTATTTTGCAATTATTACAAATTATAAAAATCTTTGATGTTTTCAAAGTCATCAATATTGTGAACTGAGCTTACTCATATGCTTTGAAACAAATATTAGAAATATTACATTGCAATTAAGCAAAGTCCTTTGATGTGAAACATACTGAAAAAATTCCAGAAAAAATTGAAGCAAGAAATATAACTGATTCTGCTCCTTTCATTTCATATGTTAGGAAAAATGAGCGCGCTTATGACATGTCTGTACACTGACGCGCTTCGCGTTCGTTTTCATACGTTTGATGCATATAATTAAACTACATTTTTTTTAAATATTATAAATATTACAACTTGTAGCTATACATTGGAACTGCATTTTTTCTATTTGTTTTTACATCAAGATAATTTGTAAATCTAATTGAATCTATGAAGAATAACGCTTCAAACTCACGTATTTTTTAAACAAGAAAAATAAATATTTCTGAAAATAATCTAACTTTTTGAATTGTTGCCTGATAAACAAAGTTCATGAGAATAGTTTTGAAAATCATATATTTTATATCTGGTGGCAATGTGGATTGACATTTTTGAACTATTTAAAATTTTTTTCTGAAAATTTGTAAAATGTTGAAAAGCGTATAACTTTTTAATAGCTATTAAAATTAAAGATGCTTTTAGGATAATCTGCAAGTCTTTTTTCCTTGTATCGAAAAACATTTTTTTTAACAATTTCAAAATTTTCAAAAGTATATAACTCTTCTAACGTTTTATTGAAATTAAAAATTTAATTTGAACAATTTGCAAGACTTCTACCTGTCTAGACGAAACTTTCACAAAAGTTTTTAAAACTTGTAAAAAAAATTTAAATTTTGAAAATGCTCTAAAGGACCCCGCACAATTCACATTAAACCATGCCCACAAGCGAATCTAATGTCCGGATTGAAACTTGAAGGTGAGGGTCAGATTTTTTAATCAACTGTGGTCAGCGCCACCACTGACAATACAAGAAACACTGGTAAGACCACTCCAGCTAATAACTAACCTATAGTCTTCTCTTAATTATCTGGACTACAAAATATCTTTGGTAGTCCATAATGTCTTTTGCGTTGATTATTTTGAAAAATCTTTGCATCTCCAGGGCAGTTCCACTACATTGTCTTCAGTTGCTGGAATGGATTTTCTGGACATTTTTCAGTTGCTGGACATTTTATATTTCGAGCAGTATTTACATTGCCATGACAACGCCATGATTTCGCCTATCATAACCATGACAGCGCTCTTTTAATGCCTGTATTAGCCGAAATAGTCTAACAAATTTTTCTAGTATTGTCATTCATGGAGCTGATCACAGTTTATTGAAAAACCTGCACCTCATCTTCAAGTGCCAAGCGGGACATTAGATTCGCTTGCGGTCATAATTTTCTCGAAAACTTTTGATTTGTTAGACTAGTACCCAGTAGGATTTTTTGATCAGAAAGCTTTAAACTATATTATATTGCAATTCCAGCCAATTTTACGGGGACCGGATTTTAATGTAAATTGTGGGTTGTACTTCTTTAATTTTTGTTGGAAATATCTGATTAACGAAATTAACTTTCATTTCGGGACCCTAAAGAAATTTCTCAAAGTCTGATTTAATTGAAAAAATGCTTCAAAAGTTAGTGTAACTCCAAACTTTAGGTAAACATACATACAGACATACAGGCAGAAATACAGACAGACACCAACAATATTTTGTCATTTTTTGAATCCGCGAGTGTAGAAACGTACAGATCCGTTAAACCCAGAGTTCAAAAGTTTGGACAGCTACATTGAACTCTTATGAATGAGGATGTAAAAGTCAATAGGAGATCTTCCTCTTCTTTCTAATTGAACCCTTTGTCATTTTATAGAAAATGCAAATCTTTCAATTTGGTATATGTCTAATTTTGGTAGCGATTAATTACCAAAAATTCTCATGATAATAATTCTTTTTATGTCTAAATTAAAAATTCTTTATTATTAAAATCACTGCATACATTAGAAAAATAATAAACCTTATTGTTTGTTCCCATGAAATGTAAATTTTAAAGAATTACTATTTACTCAATAGGCAGATATTAATTAAAAGTATAACGACGGTGAATCAAAATAGTTAATAAAAATAAGATAACTCAGATCATTCAAACAAATATAAACTAAGGGTTTGAGGAAGGAGGCTTAGTTGTTTGCTAAATAAGCTAATTTTAGTTTCAAGTGTACTTGCACTTATTCAAAGCAATCGACAATTAAGATAATAAGGATCATTTGAAAAAAAAATAAAAATTAAGGGTGTAGACGAATGCCGTCTAAAGACATTATTTGAAAATTCTTTGATATTCGTCCATCTCTGCCTAATGGAGTTGCGGATATTTCATCTCGATTCAGTTTGACAATCGCGCCACTGTACATGTTTATTTTCACCCGCTTTTTAATGCTATTAATTTGATATATTCCTCGCAGAAGGGTATTATTGGTTTTCATTATGGCAACGACGTCACCATTCAACGTTGCTGAAACATTTCGCTCTCCGGTTGGCATGGGATCAGGGGTTCCCTTTCCTATAAATAAATGAAATTGTTTACAGGCAGGTAAAGTATAACGGCGAATTTCAAATAGCTGATTCGGATTGCTGTTGGGAATAAGCCGAATATTTTCAATTCTAAATCCAAGTTAGGTAGAAGGGAGGGGAGAAGTATGTCTGGCAGGGGGAGACCTCGACCTGGCACGAAGAGATGTCTCGGTAGGAGGATATCCGACTGGAGAATGATGTCTTTCAGTAGCATTAGAAATTCCAGAACGACGAATATGAGGGAGGAGGGTCACCATTTGGTAAGCAGTCAAACTCTGAGCTCAGTTCTGAAAGAAGGAATAGAGAATTAAATTATTTAAAAAGTACACAATCACATGGGCTTTGTGCTGCTTCTTAATAGAAATGTATAATTTAATAACTGCGATTGAGATTGCAGCTTGTATTCGCAATTGAAAAGCATCCATTTTTTAAATCGACGCTAATGACAAACAGTGCGAGCTATAATTAAAAGTCAATCTGAAAATTGGCGAAATCAAAATATTCTGAAAAATACTTTAACACTACTTTGGATCTTCAGAAGCTACATTCTGACAACTGAAAAACCTATTTGGAATTTGTAAAACTCCTCTGACTCTATTTTAATTAATTAAAACATAATGTTGTCAAAATAAAGGCCCTACATCGACTTTTTAACGCTTTTCTAATGCTGATCGTATTGCGAGTCTTATGAGTCTAGAAGCTCTATACATCAAGCTACGTTTACGTATTTTAGCCCCACTAATATAATGCGAACACAAAAATAAAGGCAACAGCTGCAAAAAATGACGCAAAAGTGTTCCTCCAAGAGAGAACCACACATTTATGTAATATGAATCATTTTTTGATAGAGGACGTAAATTGGTTTTATTCTTAAAAACAGCATTAAAATAAAAAAAAATTAATTTTTCGAGAAACGATACAAGCTTTAAAAAAATGCGTGGACGAATGTTGCTGATTTAAAAAAGAGTAAGAAATCATACGAAATCATAAGATATCATAATCACTATGCTAAAATAATATTTTTTTACATCACATGAAGAAAAAGGATCCGTCAAATGTACACCATGACCGCTAATTACTTTTTATAGTTTTAAAAGGAATCTAATTTCAATCTATCAATGTTCTGTACATTTCAAATAACTCTTGATTAAATATACAAACTTATTTAAAAATCCGAGTTTAGAATATTGTATCATACATATACTATGGATTTTTCCAGAATAAGTTCACATTAAATACATACTTATTGCTAATGAACTCAACGTTTAGAAGAACATATCATTTGCAACAGAATTTCAATTATAGCGTACAAACGCCAATTTTCATATAGGTTAAACAAAATTTACTTAAATTTATACATTTACTATATTTACCAATAAAATTGATAATAATCGCCAACAATGTGACTGCAATATGATAGATCATCATCTTTTTAAAACACGTTTTTCTAGACGAATATTCTTGTTCGAACTTACTATGGAATAGAACGCAAATTCGTTATCTCATAAGTACGAAAAGTTATGATAAGATTTCTCAGATATTTGCATTGCTTTACAGTCAGCTTCAAGAAAGAAGTTGATTAAATTTTAATCACCATATAGTGATAAAAAAACTCTATGGACATTTCATTAAAAAACAGTTTTTTAATAGCTATTTGATGAGTCACCCAACTGAAAAATAAATTTTGCCCTCGTAGGGAGCACTTACTACCTCTTTTTATAACTAAGGTCTCCAAGATCGCGAAGTACAACAGGCAAAAAAGTGCAAACCTAGTTTCTCGAAGGAGTTGTGGGTTTCAAAATTTTCATTGATTGGTTGCGTGATTCTTAGTTAATTTTAATAAAAGTCTAATAAGCCGTAAACGGCAGCACTACATATACAGGGTGTCTAAAAAGTCCCGGAACAGTTAATTATTTCCTTAGGTAAAATATTTTTTAAACAGGGAAGGTCATTTCTAAGTTTAATTTCAACAAGGAATTCAATGGTGACCTTTATTTTGACCTTAAAGTTATTCTTCATGGCTTTTTAAAGGTCAACTTTGTCTTTTTAATGGAAAACCCCTTTTTCACATCTACGATCGATAGAACGGAAAATTCTACATTCAAGTACGTACCCAAGTGCAATTCCTGAAGTAAATTTGAACCAGGAATTCATTAGTGAGCTCTGTATTGATCTTCGTTACAGGGGTTTAAATACTGTAAAATCATAAGAAAATTTTTCATTAAAAGTTCCACGCATTCTTGTGAGAGTTCTGTTCCTTCACAAAGAGATATACAGTCCTATAACGTTTTTCGATACCTAAGTCAATACCTAAGGCGATATCATGAGTCCTATACCGTTTCTTCATATGAATATTACGAAACGAAACTAAATTTACGTATTACGAGTACATACTCACTATCTTTCGCTAAACGATTATTATGGCGCAAGCTAAATTTTCGGAACGAGCGAGGGTATCTACATTAATCATGTGTTTTGTGCTTTTTAATCGCACTTTTCGTAATGGAGAAGGGTTAAATCCTGTCTTAAAATCAACAATTGAAAGAAATGTAAGGCTTTTTATGAATCATGGATCTATCCAGGACCTTCTATGAAATGGTCGTCCAAAATCTGTAGAATCTGAGGAGATGCAGATGCATAAAGTCCAAGCATTTGTTGAAAACCCACACCTTAGTTTACGTCGAGCTAGTGATAAGCGTGACGTTACTCCTGAGACAGTGCGAAATAGTTTAGTAAGCATCATTTTCATCCTTACGAAGTTCATCTGCTACAAGAGCTCAATGAAGACGATCCTGATCGTCGAGTTTACTTTTGTGACATTATGATGGACAGAATTGATAGAGATCCTCATTTCTTGTAAAATACAGTATTTTCAGATGAAGCTACTTTCACTTCAAAAGGTGAAGTTAACAGGAAAAATTGTGGATATTGGTCCGACACAAATCCTGATTGGATGTTGAAGCGTCACACAAAATATCTACAAAAGAATAATGTTTGGGCCGGTATCTTGAATAATACATTGATAGGCCCTTTCTTCATCAATGGTAATCTCAATGTCCATGCATATTAAGAGCTTCTGAGAAACCAAATTGTACCAAGAATTTGGGAGATTATAGGCGATAATTATCAAAATATTTGGTTACAGCAGGAAGGAGCAGCAGCTTATTACGGTAGGGAGATTCGAGCATATTTGGATACTCAGTTCCCTCAAAGGTGGATTTAAAGAAGGGGTGAAATTGAGTGGCCTGCTAGAACTCCTAATTTGACGCCTCTCGACTATTTTCATTGGGGTTATTTAAAGAGCAAAGTATACTCAACGCAGCCCTAAAGCTTGGGTAAATTGCAGAATCGGATTTTGCAATGCTGTAATGCTGTAACTTATTTTTACAATCGTATAGGCTTTTGTTAAGAAGCTCAAGCTTATCAGTTCGAACATCTTCACTGAAGCGTGAGAGGCAAGGGGACTCACGCTAACCAAGCACCCCGAAACGTGAGAAGCAAGGGGACTCACGTTGATCAAGCACCCTAGAAGGAACAGAATTTACTACGTCAACGTTGTTGTTCCTGGATAATGCTAAACGTCCACGTAAACTTTTTTAAAAAGCCATTAAAAAACCTTGAAGATCATCATCGAATGCATGTGGAAAAAAGGGGGCTTCTGTTTAAAAAAAAAACAAAGAACGTGTAACCTTTTTTAATTACTAAATTACCAATTTACCAAATTACGATGACTGCGATTGGCCAGAGCGCCGCACCATGGAGACAGGACGCACCTGATTGGCCAATCAAGTCTTATTTAAAAAATCCGGGAGAACGAAAAGCCAAATTGGATTGGTATTATAACCGTTGTCCCTATTGATGTTATCAGGGTGCTTTAAGATTTCGATTACTTCTCTATGTTTTCTTGGAAGAATATTGTGTGTTTTAGCGATGATGGTTGTTTTATCAAATAAAATGTTATATCCTGTCTCAATATGATGTTCAGCTAGTGCTTATTGCGTGAAATGTTTTAGTCTGACTTTACTCTCATGTTCCTTTACACGTTGGCTCACCGCTCGCCTGGTTTCTTCAATATAGACTTTGCTACAAGAACAAGGGATTTTATATTACCTGGATCACTGAGAGGTGCCTCTTGGTCTTTAGGATAATTTGGAAGTTGTCCTATTTTTGCAGGTGGTTTCAATATGGTTTAGGTGTTGTGTTTGTCGAGAATTCTTCCTATTTATTCTGTGACACCTTGGATGTAGAGTAGGACGGTGGTCGTTTTTCTCTTTCTTACTTTATCAGGTTATTTTGCATTGTTTTCTTGCTGTATACAAGGGAGTTGATAGCCGATTGTTTTCGCGATGGGTGATGGTGAGAGGAGGCATGCAAGTATCTGTTTGTATGGGTGGGTTTTCGGTAAACTTCATGTCCTAATGTATAATCTGATTTTTTATAAACTAGTACGTCCCAGAAAGGCAATTTTCCGTTTTGTTCAATTTCCATGGTGAATTGGTTATTAGGGTGTAATTGATTGATGAAATCGAAAAACTTATTTAGTTCATTTAGGTTATGTCGCTAGATGACAAAGGTGTCGTCCACGTAACGGAATTAAAATTCCGGTTTGAAATTGGATTAATTAAAGATTTTGGTTTCTAGATGGTCCATAAAGATGTTGTCTATTACAGGTGAGATTTGAGATCCCATTCCTGCTCCTCAGGTTTGTTTATAGAATTGGTTGTTAAAAGAGAAGTAAGTATTATTAGGACAGTGCTCTATCAAAGCTCGGAGGGGCAGTTTGCAAAACATTTAATAATATTAATCTATCAGAGATTGCTACTTTCGTAAAGAGAAATGTTACGTCGAAATCTTTTATGATGTCTTGGGGTTAAATGCGAATCTGTTGTATCTTTTTGATAAAGACAAAAGAGTTTTGCACGAGGGAAACAGAGTTTCCTGTGAAAGTATTGAGTTTTTTGGCGAGAAAGCGTGCTATCTTGTAAGTAAGTAAGTTATGTAAGTTTATTGCGCTGATAATCGGCCTGAGCGGAATGTTGTTTTTGTGAATTTTTGTGCATCAGTGAAGTCTTGAAGAGGTGGAATTAGTAAGTATTAATTTAGATATTGTTTTTCAGTCAAGTTGAGTGATTGTTAAAAGGGTTTTTGTTTTACTGAATATTATTTTTGTGGGGTCCATTTTAAGTTTTTCGTATGTATCGTCAGTTAGAAGCTCCATTATTTTGTAATTATAGTTTTCTTTCTTCATTATTACTGTGGTGTTGCCTTTATCTGCAGGTAATATTATAATTTCTTTATTCTTATTGACTTCTTTAATTGCGATTCTTTCCTGTTTTGTTAAGTTTAAGGAGGGCATTTGTTCTTAAAGTAAAATTTTAGCCGTCCTTCATCGTACGTCATTCGCTGTTTTAGGTGGAAGGTTGTAGATTGTGGATTTCTAATTACTGATTATTTCTTATTTCGGAGTTTTGGAGGAAGCTGCTGCAAAATTGTGTCCTTTAGATAAGACTGAAATGATTTCGTTGCTAAGAGGATGGTCAGAGATGTTTTTTACTGTGATAGTTATGTATGTCTTACTGGAAGTAATTTTTTAATTTTTATTGTTTGTTTTTGAGTTTAAAGATCTTTAATCCGTTGGTATTAGTCAAATGATATGCGGTACAATGGAGACCAATCTCAAGTCTGAGATTATTTGATGGAAAAAGATGAAGTTGTAATAGTTTTTTGGAGGTTGTGTGTAAGAAAAATTTGGCGTGTTTTATTCTTTCTTTTAAGAGAAGCAAACTTGTTTTATGCAAAATTGATTTGGATTTTGATGTCACCGTTTTGGGCGCTCTGGTTAATCACAGGCATCGTAAAGAGTATACATAAGAACAACATAACCTGATACCTTAGTTACTCCAAAACTCCTGAACTTAGTTACCTCCAAAAAACTAATAAAACTTCATCTTTTCATATCAAATAATCTCAGATTTGACATTTGGTCTACATTGGACCGCATATCATTTGACTAATCCCAACGGATTAAAGATCTTTAAACTCAAAAACAAAAAACTAAATTTAAAAAAATACTTCCAATAAGGCATACAGTAAGTAATTAGCACAAGAAAAAGTAGCTCCCTCCAAAATCCCGAAACAAAAAATAATCAGTAATTTGAAAAACACAATCTATATCCTTCAATCTGAAACAGCGAATGACATACGACGTCGGAAGGCTAACAGTTTACGCAAAGCCCAAATGCCCTCCTCAAACTTAACAAAAACAGGAAAAAATCGCAATAAAAGAACTTTATAAGAATAAAGAGCTTATAATATTACCCGCAGATAAAGGCAACGCAACAGTAATAATGAATAAAAAAAATTATAGTAACAAAATCATGGACCTTCTAACTGACGATTCATACGATAAACTTAAAATGGACTCCACAAAAATAATATTCAGTAAAACAAACACCCTTCTTAAAAACAATAAACTTGACAGAGAAACAATATCTAAATTATTACCTACTTATCCTACCTCTCCAAGTCTTCAAGGACTCCCAAAAATCCACAAAAACAACATTCCACTCAGGCCGATCGTCAGCGCAATAAACTCAACTACTTACAAGATAGCACGCTTCCTCGTTAATGGGCTGAATCCTTTCACAAAAAACTCTGTTACCTACATCAAAAACTCTTTTGACTTTATCAAAAGGATACAACATATTCGCATTTAACCCAAAAATATCAAAGTGTGTTTCGACGTAACATCTCTCTTTACGAAAGTACCAATCTCTGATACAATTATTATTATTAAATCTCTTGAACACTTCCTTCGAGCTCGTACCCTTGTTTGAGCACTGTGTCAATAATACTTTCTTCTCTTTTAACAACCAATTCCACAAACAAACCTTAGGAGCAGCAATGGGATCTACAACATCACCTGTAATAGCCAATTATTTATGGAACATCTAGAAACCAAAATCTTCGATCAATTCAAGCTTAAACCGGAATTTTGGTTCCGTTCCGTAGACGACACCTTTGTCATCTGGTGACATGGACTAAACAAACTATATAAGTTTTTCGATTTCATCAATCAATTGCATCCTAATATCCAATTCACCGTGGAAATTGAACAAAACGGAAAATTGCCTTTCTTGGTCATAAGAGTTTACAAAAAATCAGATAATACATAAGGACATGAAGTTTACCGAAAACCTACCCATACACACTCACTCTTAGTGATCCAGGTGTATATAAAATCCCTTGTTCTTGTGGCAAAGTCCATATTGGAGAAACCGAGAGATCGGTAAACCAACGTATAAGGGAACATGAGAGTAAAGTCAGACTAAAACATTTCACGCAATCAGCACTAGCTAAACAGCATATCGTAACAGGACATGAAATTTTATTTGTTAAAACCAATATCATCGCTTAAACACACAATATTTTTTACAAAAACAAAGAAAATGAATCGAAATCTTAAAGCACCCTGATAAAATCAATAGGGACAGAGGTTATAATACCAATCCTATTTGGCTTTTCGTCCTCCCGGGTTTTTTAAATAAGACTTGATTGGCCAATCAGATATGTTCAGTCTTTATGGTGAGGTGCTCTGGCCAATTACAGGAATCGCAAAGAGTATACATAATAACAACATAACTTGATACATATTGACATATCTCCTTTATCAATAATTTGTTGTGTTTTACGAGCAAACTTTGATTAGTGGAAATCAAACATCAATGAAGGAATATGTCCTATTATGCAGTTAAAACTAGTAATTTAAATAATAATAAACAGCATTATTACATCAATTATCTGGAATTTTTATCAGCATTCTTCGGTCTTAAATATTTTGTGGCTATCTAGCGAACTATGATGTATTACTAACGATTGATAATACAACTGCAATCGCATATATAAAGAAAATGGGTGGTTTTCGATATCTTAAACTAAGTAATTTAGCAAAACAAATCTGGGAGTGGTGTGAATAAAGGGGCTTTAGATATTTGCATCCTACATGCGCTCTAAGGAAAATTTTTTATTTGATTTTTAGTTTTGATTTTATCATATTTTGCCTCTCAGAAAATAGTAACAAATTTCGGCTTGTCAAACATGGACCTGTTCGTAATAAGAACAAATGCGAAATGCAAATCTTATGTTTTTGGATAAAAGATACTAGGTTTATGACGGTCGAAGCATTCACATTGGAACAAATACCTGTTCTATGCTTTTTCACCTCGCTAAAAAAGAGGAGCGTACCTAATGGAGCACTGGCTATTATGTTTCCTTTATTTTCAGATTCTTTCAATAAACATTTATTTAAATGCTCTACGTTTTTTAAGTCAGCTAGAAAAAAATTCTATGCTAAATAAGAAACCAGTATCAAAAAGATATAATATAAAATTACATTTTTACTTCCTCTTGTAATATCTGAATAATCTGCCACAGAGCGTTGTGCAGAAATAATAGTAATGTACATTTGATACACTAGAGTTAAACATAATGTGTAAAGGTTCGCAATTTTTCACAGAATGGAGTGCAAAGTAGGAGATACGTGATGCGAATTTTTTGTGAAAGTCGATGAGCTTAAACTAAAGAGAATTCCAAATCTCTAAATTACAGTTTTTGAAGTTTTTACCTTTAATTTTGAAGTCCTGCACATAAATGGGTGAAAAGTAGAAAAACCAAGCTCGATGCACGAGAACCAACCAACCAACAGTAAAGAAACTACTTCGCCAAGTTTGATTTTTCAAATTCATATCTGTATTTCCAGCTTTTTTGCAGCGGTATGTGGCTCTGAATAAAGGGGTATAGTTTCTAAAAATATCGATTATAAGGTTTTGTTAGTTACAGTATGCCAAAATAATCTATTTTTTAATCATATTCAGGAAAAGTATCCGTAAAGTGTACAACAAAGTTGCGCAATTATTTTCATCAAATTAAAAAAAAGCAAAGTTAAATCTAACGTATTTCTGTACATTTCACCTAAAATCTATTTAAATTTACAAGCTTATTTAAAAACGCAAATTTAGCAGAATGTATCGCACGTATATTATTAATTTCTTCGAAATTAATTCAGATAAAATACTTACTTATTTACTCTCAAATAATGTTTAGAAGAACATAGCCTTTGTAATAGAATTTCAAATAAAGCTTACAAATTCCGATTTGCGTGAAGACTGAGACAATTTACTATAATTTGCAGATTTACTATATTTATTCAAAAAAAGTCTTTTGCCATATTTTTTTTCAGTGTTCACATTGCTAGGACAGCGCCCTGGGACCCTAGTCACAGTTTGTTGAAAAATCTGCACATTATCATCAAATTTCAAGCGGGACATTAGATTCGCTTGAGATCATGGTTTTATCGTTCAGCCCTCGTTCAGGCTGTAAACTATATCATATTGCAATTTTAGTCAATTTGACAGGGGCCGGATTTTAATGTAAATTTTCGGGGATCCTTTTTTAATTTTTGTTGGAAATATCTGATTAACTAACTTAACCTTCATTTCGGGACCCTAAAAAAGTTGATCAAAGTCTGATTCAATTGGACAAATCCTTCAAAGTTAGTGTAACTCTAAAATTCAGGTAACCATGCATACGCACACACAGGCAGAAGTACAGAAAGACACCAATAATATTTTGTCATTTTTTGATTCCGCGAGTGCCGAAACGCAAAGATCTGTTAAAACCAGAGTTTAACAGTTTTGACGGTTACATTGAACCTACATGAATGAGGAAGTAAAACTCAATACGAGATTTTCCTTTTATTTCATCTTGCACCCTTTGTCACTGAACAGAAAATGCAATTCTTTATATCTTATTGTTTGTTCCCATAAAATTTTCATTTTGAGGAATTACTATTTGCTCAATAAGCGGATGTTAGTTAAAAGTATACCGACGGAGAATCGAAATAATTGATGAAACTAAGAATTCGAACAATTTTAAATTTAGGGGTTGGAGAAAGGCAGCTAAGATGTACTATTATAGATAAAATTCAAAAAAAAAAACCAATGAAAAAGCATTTATTGAATTTTAATGCTTACAAGTTAAATTTATTGTATTTGAAATTGTTAAGTTTTGAAAAGTGGAATTTATGAAAGAAATTTTACGTACTATGACTTTTTTCACATAATAGCAATGCTCCCAATATTTACTGATTAAACTCATTTTATTTGAAAGTATACTTACACTTATTCATAGCAATTGACAATTGAGATAATAAGGACCATTTGAAAAAGAATACAAATTAAGAGTGTAGACGAATGCCGTCTAGAGACATTATTTGAAAATTCTTTGATATTCGTCCATTTTTGCCTATGGGAGTTTCGGATATTTCATCTCGATTTAGTTTGACAATTGCAGCACTGTGCATGTTTATTATTACCCGATGTTTATTGCTATTGCCATGATATATTCCTCTCAGAACTGTATTATTGGTTATCATTATGGCAACGACGTCGCCATTCATCGTTGCTAAAACATTTTGCTCTCCGGTTGGCATGAGACCAGGGTTTCTCTTTTCAAAAAACAAATGAAATTGTTTGCAGGCAGGTAAGGTATAACGCCGAATTTCAAATAGCTGATTTGGATTGCTGTTAGGAATAAGCCGAATATTTTCAATTCTAAATCTAAGTAAGGTAGAAGGGAGGGGAGAAGTATGTCTGGCAGAGGGAGACATCGACCTGGCACGAAGAGATGTCTCGGCAGGAGGATCTCTGACTGGAGAATGATGTCTTTCAGTAGAATTAGTAAGTCCAGAACGACGAATATGAGGGAGAGGTTCACCATTTGGCAGACAGTCAAACTCTGAACTCGAATCTGCAACAAGAAATAGAGAATGAAATGATTCACAAAATTGAAAACCATCCATTATTTAAATCGAGGCAAATATTAGTTATTAGATTAGCTTTACGAATATTCCTGGCTGTCTGTTTTTTTTATGAGGCTGTAGATTATTTATTTTATAGCACGAAACCTTAAAAATGAATTGATAGATCGGATTGCCCTTCGGTATACTCTTTTGGCGTCATATATTATTGGTTAATTTCGCTAACCAGCTACTTGGGATAAAAGTTCGCGAAGTGGGTTTAATGAAAATACTTTTATTTCAATATC
>JAAAKG020151380.1:0-31353 GCA_010014905.2 Druon quercuslanigerum
CATCACCGGATTTCCTTCCTACAACCGCGGTGCCACACACTTCTTTCGCACATCTAACAATGATATCCCGGAACATATTCGCATTTGGTATACTCCATTAGTGACTTAAAATAAAGGTCAAGTTCGTTAGCCAGACATTTTGGATACAAATTCAAAAAGAGAGCACATTTTGAACATTTTTGAGACCACTTTTTTCAAGATTCAAAAATTCTCTCTGCAATTATTTATAATACTCAAAAAGATAAACAATTTCTTCTCATAACTTTTTTTGATAAAATAAAATTTTTTAGAGATATAGCATTTTCAAAATCCAAAAAAAGAAACTAAAATGAACATTTTCAGTCAAACAACACAAGACACGAAAAAAAGTCAACATAAAAAAAAGGTTTTTTTTTTGGCATACACACCAAGATTATGATAACGAATTTTTGAATTTTTTCAGAAAAGTTAAAAATTCACATTTTTATTGCAAAAAAACATTAACAAATAAAAAATTCTATTTTATGGTCAAACTATGCAAGATACGACAAATGATGATATCAAAATTGTGCACTCAAAAAAGATCTACAAATTTGTTATGGTGAAATTTTGATAGGATGTGCAGTTTTTGTTTTATTCTTAACAAATAATATTAACAGTGAAAAAATCTGCCCTGTGAATGGGAACATTCTCATTAAAACTTTGCTTATTTAATTTATTTTTTTATCTTGCGTGCGGGGTTTCAAAAAATTTACTATTTAAAATATTTAACAAAAATTTTAAAAGTTAATACAAAAATATTCAAAGCATAAGACACTAACCAGCTATGACTCGGTTTAAACTAATTAAATTTTCGAGCGTAACTGAGACTAGGGATATAATTTAGAAGTTAGATAAACGTAATGCTGATGTGTAGACCTAATGTGTAACGTTTAAATCGTAACAATAAAATTTCAAATGAGCAAATTCAGTTTTTGAAACCCGGCAGAAGTTGCAATAAAATTTTTAATAGCAACATTTTTTAAAAGAATGCGCATTTTTTAAACGATTCAATAACACTACGTCTGCTTTAATATGTGAATGCATGTTATAAATCGTAATAATATAAGTTATGGAAATGATATGCAATTTGAGGAACAAATTCAAGTGCGAAGCACGAGATACGTGATGAGAATATGTTCGTTAAAGCCGAAGGAGTTTCAACAAAAGAGAATTCACTATCACCAAATAACTGTTGTCGATGATTTGACCTTTAGTTTGAAAAAATCTATGGGAATATACAAAGACCGAGCGCGGAGCGCAAGGGAAAATTATTATCGCGCGCGAAGCGCGTGAACCAAGAATCGCGCGCCCTAGGCGCGCTTAAACTTGCAAGCGAAGCGAGCCGCGCGCGCAGTAGTTGATGAGAATGTGTCCGCGAAGCGGGCGCATTTTTTTAAACCAAATTATGAATTTTTAACTGGAATAATTGAATTTTTTAACGAAAGAGTATAACTTTCAATTATATAGTTTTATTTTTAATCAAAAAGATGCATTTTTTAACGAAAGAGTTTAACTTTAAACGAAGTAGTTTTATTTTTAAACAAAAAAGATGATTTTTTAACAAAATTTACGCATGTTTAACTGTGAGACTAGCATTTTCAACAAAAAATTAATTTTCTACACAAAGAGTCGATTTTTTCAAACAAAAATGATAAATCTTCAGCTAGAATAATTGAATTTTCAACAAAAAGGTTAAGTTTGAACCAAGAAGATTAATTTTTACCAAAAAAGACAGATTTTCAATTAAAAAAGATATGTTTGAACCAAAAATTAAATAGTTATATTTTTTGTTAAATAAACTAATTTTTAACTACAAAGGTAATTTTTTAACTAAATGGATGGAATATGTAACTAAAATAGTTACATTTTCGTAAAAAAACCACTATTTCTAGCTAAAAAAACGAATTTTCAACAAAATAGCTTATATTCCAAACATAGAGATAAATTTTCAACTAAAATAATGGATCTTGAACAAAAAAATTTTTTTGTAACAAACGTAGCAGTTGATATTTTAACCAAAATAGATTTTATTTTTTGATAAAAAACAGCTGAATTTAACCACAAAAAAGACTTCTATATAAGAGTTAAATTTTTAACTAAGAAAGATTTTTTAGACACAAGAGAGAAAAAATTGCAAACAAGCTGTTGAATTTTCAAGCAAAATAATTAATTTTTACCAAATAGAAAGATTTTCAAGAAAATACATCAATTTTTAACCAGATACTTGAATTTTTATTAAAAAATGATCAACTTTCATTAAAAAAAGTGAAATGTTCAGTTAAAAAATTAATTTTAAACCACAAAAGAGAAGAATTTCCAACAAAATAGTTAAATACTGTTATATATAAAGCAAATTTTAAGAAGAAAGATTAGTTTCTGTGTTCAATTTTATATTGCATTAAAAAACTAATCATGCTATCGTTAAAATTTCGTGACTTTAAAAGAAAATCCCTGACATTTCGAGGTTTTCCCTGACATTCAAAAATCCCCTCTTAATTTCAGGTTTTGCAGGTAGGGTAAGACTTAAGGTGGTCCAAAAATGCATTAATTTTTTTTTACTTTTCATGCCTAATAGTCCCAATTTTATTAAAATCTATTTAAAGCAAATGGGTTTTTTTTGAAAAAAATTATGTTGAGAGGCTCCGCATTTCCCCTGAAGTTTAACAGGTATTTCCCATAAGAAAAAAGACGATTTTAAATTTTTTTCTCAGAATCGAATATATTAAATAAATGATTTATTTAAGAAAAACATTTCTCTTTACAATTATCTATATAATACAAAATAATAATTAGTTTTTAAATATCACCTCCATAGGTCTGTTATAATAGGATTCCAACAAACCCTATAAGGGAAAGATTGGGGTTTTCGAGTTTCTAGGGCTAATTTTAATTTATTTGTGGTGTAAAAAAATAAAAAATTAACTTAAATAAATAAAGTGCCACTTTCTACTCATAATTAGAATTTCAATAAAATTATTTAAGGCAGGATTCTACTTTGAACGCTCGAAAAAATGCTATTTTTGTCAATTTTTTACAAGAAAGTTAAAAAAGATATTGATGTAGAGTTTGTTATGCCTAATAAATATACTCTTAAAATACATTTGAAAAATTTTTTTAGTTCATTTTATGCGCTCTGTATATATTTGAATGGCACTTGAATACAACGCCTCAAAACATGATAGCCTTTGCGCTGTTAATAAAATCTTGAAATTGGTCCATCTGAATTACAATTACAACGGCAACCTATGATAGCAGATTTTTTTATTTACAAGCAAATAAAAAAAATGGCGGCAATTCGAAAAAAAGTCGAAAATCTCTTTTTTTTTGCTTATTTTTTGGAAATAATTATAGTAAAAATAAAAAATTTCATATAAATCTGCTACCACCGGTTGATATATGTGTATAGATTATGTGGTACAAATTTCAGACTAATCGATTTGGTAGTTTCGAAGATTTTTTTAACAAGCGGTAAAAAACGTGGTTTCGAGAAAAACGCGTTTAAAGTTTGATGTTGCTCTGTTGACTTTGGAGACACGACTGCTTCGAAGGACGCAAACGTATAGTTAGGATGCTTAGATGTTAATAAAATTTTCAGAGAGTATTCTCAAATATATTTACTTACGAAAAAGGAAAAAAAATGAAAAAAAAAGTTTCAAAGTAGAATCCTGCCTTAAACAACTGATTATTATTTTTAATAATATTATCTTTGAATAATGCTGGAAAGTTGGGTTCTTTCTTAAATATTCAACTTTTTGTCCATCTTTCGCTTGAAATGAGTTAATAAAAAGTGTTCAACAAATATAATTGTATCAAAAAATTATTATTGTTTATATCTATCTTCTCCTATAGTTATGCTAGATGTTTTACTCAGATTCAGGTAATGCTTAATTCAAGTTAACAGATAAAATTATTTAAACAATTTTTTAATAATATTATTTTTATGCAATCCTAGAAAGTTGCGTTTTTTAATATTTAACTTTTTGTGCAGTTTTCACTCAGAGCGAAGTAAAAATTAATCAAATGTATCCAGAATGATTGTTTAAATAAATAAATATTGTTTATTACTATCGTATTCACTTTTTGTCAACTTTTCACGCACTCAGGTAATAATTAAAGCAAGTTAATAAACATAATTGTTTAAAAATGTGTTATTGTTCATAACTATCGTCTCTTAGATAATTGATAGAAAGTTGCAGTTTTTTCTAAAATTGATAACTTTGCTCTGGCTTTTCAGTTATGAATATATGGTAAATTAACAATAGAGAGATACATTTTTCAAACAATCTTTTTCTTTTTCGTGAATATATGTTTCTGAAATACAAAGATCTTGAGAAATTACTAAGGGTATTTGTTTAAATTAATAATAATAAGAATACCTGATAATAATATTAGTTCACAACTAAAAAGTCAAACTCAAGGTGAAATATCAGAAAACACTCAAATGTCTAGTATTGCTCTAAAAGAGGAGATGGTTATAAACCATAATAAGTTATTCAAATGATTATGTTTGTTAACTTGCAATAATTATTGTTATATTAAGTAAAAAGTGGATAAAAAGTTTAAAATTGTTGAAAAAGACAAATATTTAGTTATTCATCGCCTTTTTTCTTATGGCAAAAAAAGCATCCTAATATAATTAAAAAACTGATTTTTTGTGTGGATTCGAACCGATTTAGGTGCGATATGCATGAAAAGTCGAAGAAGGAAAAAGGTTGGACCACCCTAGTAAAAGTACATATGATACAGTATAAAGTCCAATCAAAAGCGAGTGGTATTCCTACTCTCACCTGCATGATTCGAATTCTAAGGAATGCATAAATCCATTTCCATATGTGACTGCAGCAATCGCTCATACATTCTGAGATTAAGGTGTGCAAATTATTACCAATCTTGTAAGAAAATTACCTGGTTGTAGAGCGAAGAGTTATAAGAAAGGTAATGTTGCTTCCTTAAGAACAGTCATTACTATAAAATACACCAGCTATTAATTATATTCATCAAATTATTACTTACTGTAATGCATATAAATTCTTGCTTAAATTTGATGTTATAAAATAATAATTTGTTCTCTGGTTGAAAACTTTCAATCCTTGATGTCCTTTTAATTTCTGGAAACTGCGGCATTTATTATATGTTACGTGGTAACATATCTCTTTGTACCTTTTTACCTCTTTGTAACTTGTAAAAACAAAGCGTTATTTTTATTGATCTCATGGGAAAAGTACTTAAGCGTTTGTGAATGTTCTTTACAAGAATACTTATTCAATTTGGGCCGATAATTATCAGTAGAAGTAAATTTGTTTGTAACCACGAGTACCAGAAAAGGCGTTTGTTTTTAATTTGGTAAATTTCACTGCCCATAAAATTTAGTCGTAAATAGTCGTAATTTACGTTGACGTTATGCAGCAAATGAGTCATACGTAACTCTTAACATCTTTACACAGGGAAAGTGAAGGAAGAGGGAAGATCAGTGCAATAACGATGGCATACTAGGGATATAGAACTAAGTTGGATTCAACAGGATGAAGAAACTTGCATGGGAATGGTGCTTTTTCCTTGTACTCGCATCTTTATGGCTTCAAGTAGATGCTGAAAAGGTTTCTATTATTAAAATTTTATGTATTTTATGTATTAATAATTTATAAATTGCTCTGAGGATGATGAACTTTCAGTGAAAGTGGAACAGAATATTCTTAATAGAAAAATGGCACCATCAATTTTCATAAGGTCCTGCAAACCACAGGACTTTATTTTTACTGTCAAGATTGATTAATTCATTCTAAAATATACTGAAAATTTACATACAAATATTGTTCTCAGAGGATTTAAGAAATATTTTATGAATGAATTTTAGGGTTGGCCAAAAAGGCATTGGAACATTTTTTGTTCGAATTTTCATAGTCTATAAAGCAATCAGATATAAAGTATGTATACGTTTAGAATAAAGAATTTAGTTCAGTCATAAATCTCAACATTATTGAGACCTGTGAATAATTTCTTATAAGAATGGAAGCTGGGTCGATTCGATATTGCATTTTCTATACATAAATATAATTCATAAAATTTAGGAAATAATGTGCTGTTTTACTTTGAGTAAGTCGACACTTCACAGGATGGTCCAAATATTTTTTAATACACAAACAAATAAATCTATTTTTTTTTTGTATAGGCAAAATATTATAGTTAGGGGTGGCGCAAGCCCCATGAACTTTAACACGTATTTCCCATTAGAAAAAAATACCTTTCTTGTCAAACTCATTGTTTACAAATAGCATAAATGCGTTTTGCGAGTTTTTAAATCTAATTTTGATTTTTTGAGTTTTCTTAAAGCAAATTATTTTTAAAACATAAAATGCTATTTTATACTGATAATTAGATGTATAATAAATTTTTGTAAAAATTCATTATTGTTTTTAAAGTCGCGGTTTAGACCAATTTTCACTTTTTGTTCAAGTTTTCATTAGAGTAATAATTAATTAATGTAACAAAAACAATTGCTTAAACAATGTATTATTATTGTCAATAATATCATCTTTAAATAATGCTACAAATGCGTTTTTTCTGAATTTTTCTACTTTTCATCCACACACATATTTGCTCTTAAATAAATGATAGAAAGTTGCGATTTTTTTCTGAAATGTTTATCTTTGCCTTGCCTTTTTAGTTATGAACGAATAATAAATAAATATTAGTGAGAAACATATTTTAAACAATCTCTTTCTATTTTGTGAATATATTTTGCTGGAGGGAAGATTGATATCGAAAAATATGCAATTCCAATTTCTTCTGTTACGCTTTGAAATAAAATTTTTGTTGTAAGTAAAAAAAAACTTTTTCAATTCATATGCAGAAGTAGTAAGATAGCTACATTGTTTGGATTATTTTTTTTAACATTAAGGAAAGATAAAAAACAATTCACTTAAAAAAAAATAATATTTAAATAATCACAATAATATTCAGAAAATGATTCTGGTTGAGTCTCACTTATTGTTTCTTCAGAACTAAAAACTAAAAGGAAAACTAAAGATTTCAGAAAAGGCAATTTTTTCTAGCATTGCTTTAAGTGAAGATAGTTATAAACAATAACAAAATTTTTAAAAAACTATGTTTGTTAACTTGCCATATTTATTACTGTATTAAGTAAACAGTGCGTCAAAAGTTAAAAAATTTAAAAGAATCCATAACTAATCTAGCATTAATAAAGAATTTCGCACAGTCTTTGTGGTATGTACTCGCCATCGTGATTCAGCATTAATACTTGTCTAACCCCGGAAGCTTTACCGTTTTTCAAGTTCTTGATTATATCCCTAACCTCAGTGACACAAACTTTCTCAATCAAGTTTTCTAATGCATTGTGTTCTACATCGCATTTGTGGTTTCCTATATCATCATCTCCGGATTGTCCCCTAAAATGGTCTCTAAAAGCGTCTCTAGCCCCGTCTGCCTCATAATGCATTTACCCTTTGCTATTTCTCACGTTGACAAATTCTGTACTTTTAATTCCCTTCATTGCCTTGTAAAGTAGTTGCTTGCTTCCTTCAAAGTTATTTTCTAAATTTTATGAATTGACTTCATGTATAAAAAATGCAATATCGGTTCAGACATGTTCATCCATCTTTCCTGTTTATAACCAATTGTTCACAAGTAATAATAAAGTTGAGATTTACGACTAAAGTAAATTCTTTATTCTAAACGTATTAATACGTTTAGAATAAAGAATTATACAAGAAGTATACAAATACATAGTATATATCTGGTTACTTTAGAGCTAAAAGGCAAACTTTCTTCTTCTATATTTATTCTTAATTTCTACATTCTTTTTATTGCTTTAGGAAAAGCGTCAGATTTTTAGAGAACAGGTACTTCCGGCATTGGGAGGAAAGATACCGGAAGAAGCTTTCAGAACTGATCGGTTAGCACTGAATCGTTTAAATAAAGAGGGCATTGCTGTACCGGATGGTGTTTTATTAGAATCTCGACATCCGCATGTGAAACATCCTCATCAAAAACATTCATCGACGAATGAAGTTATTAAGGTGATTGTTAAGATAAAAATATTTTTTATTGAATTACAGTAAATCCTGAGATCTTCAAAGTGCTGCAGCTTAAATGAATGTTCCATTTAATATCAAAATTTTTTAATTTCGAGTGTCAAAGAATGTTTCATGATTTTAGAGACCGACATCCGTGTTGTTTTTAGTCACCGATCTCACTAAAAACAAATTCAGTATTTCAAGGCGTAACATTAAATAACTTTTCTTTCATTTGTGAAAGTAATTTTATTTAAGAATAAGCGATTTCCTTATGGTGCAAGTTAATTTGTTTCATTCAGAAAGCTTTAACAAATTGTATTACAAAATATTCTAAAATATATTATCGCCATCAAATCATTAAATAAATAAATAATACAAAAAACATAATTATTCATTGCTTGAATTTTTCTTCAAAGTCTGCGAATTTGAATAATAATAACGAAACATTTTTATTTCATTTTTATATGACTAAACTCATTTTGAATTAAAGATATTTTCTAGATGATTAAAGGCCTGGTAAAAACATGGAAAATAAAGAAAATGAATGAATGAATTTTCTAATGAAAAAGACGAATTTTTTAAGAAAAGACATGAATCTGCAACTAAGCATTTCGATTTTCGGATAAAAAAAGGTCAATTTTTAACCAATTAATTGAATTCCAAACTCTTTTCAACCAAAAATGGAATTAATCAATTTTCAACCAAAGTGATGAATTATCAACATAAATGAAGGGCCCCCAAGCTGGTGTGTATTTCAACATGACAAAGTTTTAATTAGATAGCTGAAAGCCCTGTCGTTGAGAGGCTACATTCGCCACACACACAAACAAACTTTGTGTCATCGATGTCATCGGCTAGGCTGCACACAACCTTTTTAATTCTACTAAAAAGTGCATTTTTTAAAATTTTAATGATCAATTCTGTTAAATATATATCTTTATTTTTTTAATTATTGTGGCAAAATTAAAAAAAAATTATCGAAAATAGTACTGACTTTACCGTAACCCTCTTTCTGCCAAAAGTTTTCAAAAGGTGGACGATTTATCCAGTAAATTTATTAATGTTATATATAGTATGGAATTTTTAGTAAACTAATATTAGGAATTTTATCAAATGCACATCCTTACTTGTTATGTCCACACCACCAACAAATATATTTATTAAATATGTTTTTATTGAATCCTTTTTTCATAATCGTGATGAAGTTAAAATTAATGTATTAACAGAAGAAATTGAACAGCCCTTTATTTAAAATATATGAGAGGGATGAAGGGTTTCGATAATGTCAGTGCTATTTTAATGATTTTAACAAAAAATGTTTCTCAATTTTTCCAGAATATTTGATTAAATTGAACAATAGGTTTCTACAAAATTGGTGTTTAATAATTATTTTCAGTGCTTTATAACCTACGTGACAATTTTTTTTTGTATGGCGAATGTAGTGCTTCTGCGACAGGGCTTTGAACTATTTACCCAAAATTTTGTCGCGGTGAAGTACATACCAGCTTGAGGGCCCGAACAGTTTAAATTTAAACCAAAAAGATACGTTTTCATCTAAAATGATAAATTTGTAACTAAAAGAGACAGATTTTCAATATAAAAATGAATATTGTAATTTCAGTTAAAAAGATAAATTAAAAAAAGAAATATTTACAAAATAGTTAGATTTCAAACCAGAAAGATAAATTTTCGTCTAAAGTGAAAAATTTTCAATAAAAAATATCAATTGTCAACCAGAAATCGAATATTAAAATTTTCAATTAACAATATTCATTAACAATAAAATTTAACAAAATAGTTAAGTTAAAAAACAAAATTTTAGCAAAAGTGTTAACTTCCAAACCAATCAGTTGAATTTTTAAGCAGATAGTTGCGTTTTTTAACTAAACCAAGATAAATTTTCCAAATATAAACTATTTAAGTTATCCAAAAATAGAATAGTGCAATTTTTTGTTTAAAAATTCATATTTAACCAAATAGTTAAATTCCCAACGAGAGAGATGTATTTCTAACCAAAATAATTATTCTATAAGCAAAGAAATAAATTTTTGACAAAGTAGTTCAACAAAAAATTAGGAATTATAAATGAGAAATATAATAGTTGATATTTCTAAAAAAAACGCGAATTTTCAACCGAACAAAGTATTTTTCAACCGAATAGAGTGTTTTTCTAACAAAATGGTTCAATTTTAAACGAAATAATTGAGTGACTAACAAAAAAATGAATTCGTAACCAAAGATAGATCGATTAATTAATTAATCGGAAAACTTAATTGATAAGAATGAATTTCTAACCCAAAAAAATGTTAACAAAATATCAAAATCCATTAATATAAGTCTTCTTCTATAACTGCAAAAAATTTTTTTTTTTTTTAATTTTTTTGTTTGATTCGGAACCTATGTATTTAGATGATTATATTATCAAAAATATTGAAAATTAATAATCCAAATATAATGCATTTCTAAAAACTGCTAACATTAAAACCATTATTATTTATTTCATTCCAATTTTTAATATTTTATTAATACAAAAATTAAATAAAAAGATTTCCTCCATGAAATTGAGGTAAAAAACATTTACAACTCAATGAAAGGAAATCATAAAATATTCATAAGCAAAATCTACAGATTGGAAAGAATCACTTGTTTAGTGTCTCTGTTTAAAATTTTTTATTTTGAGTTTAAAAAATAATCCATTTTCACATTAATAATATAATGCAAAAGAGCATGAAAAAGATTCAATCATTAAAAAACAGATTTCTAAAATATCTCACTTTCCGACTCGTTAGAGACATAAACATCAACAGGAAAGAAAAAAGAGGGATTTGATATTTCAAATTTTTTCAAAATTAGACACACTCTCGAGAAAATTCCCTTACTTAAAAATTTCCATGATATTTCTAGGTTTTTTCAGGTATATACAAATTTTCTGACAATTCCCGGCTTCTCAGGTGATTAGGCAGTAGGCATCTTATGTTTACGTGTAATTATGAAATCATTTTGATGATAAATATGGAAAATTTTAAACAAAAGAGTATCACTTTGCTGCGCATCAATTTGATCCATTCTTAAGATCAAAGTAATATACAAGGATTTTCTGTCTTGAAAAAAGAATTCTCGTGTAATTAAATTCTAAAAAACTTGTTATATAAGTAGCCTTTAGTTGTCCCAATGAATCTTTGATTAGATAAGCTTTAATATAATTATTAATTGTTAATTAAAAGTTTATTAGTTCAACACAAAGTATTCAGGGACGCGGACAAAATTTGGCTGCTTCTATAAAAACAAAAAATTTATTTACAGCTTTTGTTTACGTTCTCTTTTAAGGTTTACTTAACACGCGATGGACGGTACGTGCCACCGGAGGGACATTATCACTATAATAATCCCAAGGCTGTAGACACGACCTACATCATTAGAAGACCAGTTGGACATGAAACCAGACTGAAGACAACAGATAATTACGTCGGTTATAAATCATATAATTTCAACAAACCACAGACTGATGCTTATAGAAGTTACCCTGACAATGTTCCACTTCCACCTACGAATAATAATTATAAGCCTATCATCACACCGTTGGTCTTCCCTTCGACAAATACATTTTTGAAGCAATCGTATTATCCATCTTGGGCTGTTGTCTACGACTGGAACACCTATTATGACCGTCTACACGAATACTACAACAAAATCGCCTTAATTAATTCGCAGCAGGTTGGTGAATTTAATTTTTAAGCCACATAATTATAGGCTAAACTGTGTTTAAAAAATTTGAACTGTCCATTAGAACTTATTTTAGGACGTACACTCAATTCCCGATATAAGACCGAAACCTTGAGAAATAATTGGCGAACTCGAAGACAAAATTCCAAAACGGCTCATCGCTTTTTTCTTCAATAATTCTCAAAACACTATGAAAAAGATCATTTTTAACCAAGGCAACTGAATTTTTAAACCAAACAGTTAATATTACATTTTCAACCAAAAGAGATGATTTTTTAACAAAAAAGTTGACTTTTCAAGCTAAGAAGTCGAAAATAAAAAAAAATTACCTTTTTATCCCGAAAAGATGAATTTCGAACAAAAAAGGATATAAATATTTGTAAAGAGAGACGATTTTTTAAAACAAAAAAAGTGTAATTTACAATGAATAGTTCAATTTTAAAATAAATGAAAGATGACTTTTCTATTAATGAAAAAGATAAATCTTCTATCCAAAAAGACGAATGTTCAACAAAAAAATTAAATTTTGGATAAAAAGTATGACTTCTTAGTTTTAAAATTAAATAATTTGGTTTAATTTTTTTCTCGCCAGACTGAACAATATTTATTAATTAAAAACTCAACATTTTTTATCAAAATTTTTATTTTTGGTTCCAAAATTCAGCTCTTTTGGTTGAAAATTAATTTGATTTAGCTGGTAATTCAACTATTTGGTTGAGAACAAACTTGTTTAATATAATATGCAACACGGGGTTAAGGTAGATTTTTCCCTCGGATAATGACTGCCCTCGCGAGACGATTGTTCCTTTTCGCCCCTTGTTACATAATATACTATTTTATTGAGCATTCCTATTTGAGAGTTAAAAATTCAACTTTTCTATAAAAACTTTGTTTGTTTGTGTTAAAAATTCGAATCATTAGTTAAAATTTTTAATTTTTTGTTAAAAATTCAGTTTTTTTTCTTTTTAGTGAAAAATTTCACTCTTTCGTTGAAAATTCGTTTTTTTTGGTTAAGCATAATTTTTTTTAACTAAAAATGTGACTATTTAATTTTTGGCAGAAATATTAAATATTTTGTTGAAAATTCAAGTTCGTTGTTGAAATTTTTTGTTAAACACTAATTTTTGTTGTTAAAATTTGACTACTATGTTGAAAATTCAATTTTTTCGATGAAAAGTTAATTTTTCTTACCAGAAAATTAGTATATTCCATTTTCGGTAAAAAATTGATCTTTTTTAGTTGGAAATTCAACTACATGATTGAAAGTTAAACTATTTCGCTGAAAATTTATTTCTTGTGTGACAATTTAGGATTTTGACGGAAAATTCATCTCTATTCTTAAAAATTGAACTAATTTGTCGAAAATGTTGTTTTTCGGTAAAAAATATTTTCATCTGAAAAGTACTCTTTAAAAAAATGGTAAATATATGGTTCAAAATTAAAATTGATGTTGAAAATTCAACTGTTCTATAGTAAATTCGCCTTTTCAGCTTGACAATTCGAAAATTTTAGTGAAAAATTTTTCCGGACTTGACTGAAAAGTTTCTCTTGATTGAAAATTCAACTATTTTGATGAAAATTCGACTTTTTGGTCTAAACATGCATATCTTTTGTTTGAACGGTCATATATGTTGATGAATCCAACTTTTTGACTTGAAAAAAAACTTCTTACTTACAAATTTCAACTATTTCATTTTTCGTAGAAAATTAACCTTTTTTGGTTGAAAAATCTAATACTTGGATGAAAGTTGAACTCTTTACTCAAAAATAATGTTTTGTTTGAAATCTATAATTGTAGTTTGAAAATTTACCTTTTTGGTCGAAAATGGAACTATTGTGCTGAAAATTGCTTTTTTTGTAGTAAACAATTAATTTCTGGAACTGCTAATTTAAATATTCTATTTTTGTTGAAAAATTCCACTATACGATTGAAAATTTCTTTTTTTCGTGAAAATTCAACGATTTGGTTGAAAATTGAAAGTTATAGATCTCGCAGAAGTGGGTGTCGGAACTAGGTGTATCTGAAGACACACTTTTAGAAAGAATTATATACGCAGTTTGATATCCGGTAGTTTATAGTAATCGTTGCGCAAACTAAAGAAATTTGACATATTTTCTTGTTTCTTTGAAGGGAGTAATTTTGGCATCTGCCCAAACTTTTGATCCATATTCCGAATCAAAAGAGGAATATTTCTGTTTTTCGATACCATTTGATCTGCAATTAAGCTAGAATCGTATAGGAATAAATTTCTCAGTGAAGTGAACTACTTGAGACTGTTTTTATTATAAACAATGTATGTACTCTCTTACACCATTCTTCAAGTGTTTCCTTGCTGAGAACCGTTATAGAGTTTCTATCGTAAGATGTTACGTCTTGAGTCTGAACGCAAATGAAAGTGCAATCTGAGATGAAAGATCCACTTGCTACTGCATGCTCCTCTGTACACGTGGCATCCAAACACATTACGACAGGTTGCTCGATGCCGCACTTTCATTGGTGGTAAATTTGAAATCAAGATCGGTTATCACATCCAGAGTAAAAATAACTAAATCTGTATTCGAAAGTTGAGAAGAAGTGCGTTTAATCAAAGATTTTTATGATTTAATTGAATGTAATACTTTTTTTACAGATTGTCACAGATTACGACCAATTTTGGACCGACTATCATAAACGATCTCAACGAGACAGCAGCGGAAGTGAGTACAACATGGTTAATTAGATCTAAAATTATTTAAGAACAATGAATCTTATAGTATGTTCACTGAAATTTCTGAGAATCGAATAAATTCATTAAATAATTTCTCAGTTCGCTATTTGATTGTGAAGATGCGTACACCATTAGGCGTGCGAGTTTTTAATGAATGGAGTGCAACCTGTTCCCGTCCTCGGCAAAAATTACAAAACGTTATTTTTTGAATGTCCAATGGCTGATGATTTTCTCATAAGATATAATGTAATGATTACGATTGGATGCGTATTCGGATGTTCGATAGTCCATTCATCTCTGATCTTCTTAGAAACTTTCTCTTTCTCTTTACGGATTTTTTTTTTAAGAAATGGCATCTCAGATCGTCTCGTGTGAAAGAGCTTGTTCAGATAAATTTGATTGATTATAGGATAGGAAATGGGAATTTATACTGAAATTTAATACATGTGTAATTGTTTCAGATGTTTCGTGATTGCACTGAACGGTCAATGACTTTCTTCCTCTGTTCTTCCGGAACAGTTTCCAGTCAAATTAACAAGCGTCTGCAATTATCCTCAACTCAAGAATACAATTGGGTCAATCCAATAATTTGTAATCAGGAAAATAAGTTAAATTTATCGATAAATTGATAAAACTTGCCACGATTGCGTTATTTGTACATACAAGCCGATAATTTCCCTATTATATTTAACACGGAAGGAAAAATAATTGATGTGACTGATGGCATTCAATTAGATATATGGGATAACAGTGTGGAGAGATAATGACAGCATGAGTTATTTTCGTTCTGTTATAATGACATCAAATAAATCAAAGCACTTGTAAAACGTGATTCAGTATTTCTACTTGCTGGGAATATTTTCTTATGTTTTACGAAGATATTTATTAACTCATTGGTTTTATAGACTCAAACAAAATTTAGGAACTCAATGAAACGTCTTGTTTCGATTATGATATTATGTAAATATAATATGAAAACATTGTTAGCTGTTTACTTCTATGACTTTTACGAATTTTGGATTTAGTGGTTTAAAACGTTTTTAAAAAAACTGAAATCTTCTTTCAAGTTCAAAAGTAATATATTATTTGGGAGGGACCCAAAGTCATGCCCCCCAATAACAAATCGGTAAAAATTACGTTCAGAATGATTACGAACATAATCTCGAAAATATTCGCAAATGAAATTTTCAAATTGCCAACAAGAGCAACTATTTGTATTTATTCGAGCTGAAAAGGGGATGGAACAAATTCTTTTACTTCCTACCACTTTTCTAGCTCGAAAAATTGCAATATTAAATTCAATAAATTTCTGTAAACAATTATAATTTATTAATGAAATAATTGAAATTCATTAAAATAATTAAAATAATATAAAATCAATTTACATTTCTTTCTATAGAAAAAATGTCTTATTGTTGTGTTCTTTTGTAAAAAAAACTAACATTTTTTGCATTTAAAATTATAATTGTTTAAGCTGGAAAAAAGGGAAAAAGTTCAGTGACACCCTACCCCTTTTCCAGTTCCAAAAATTGTCATCTAATATACAAAAATTCATTTACTAGTAATTATTATTAATTATTTTTAATTACCAATTAGTTAAATTCGTCAAAATAAATAAAATGCAGTAGTATTTAACTTTAATGACATCTTGGATCAATTAAAATTTATTTTAATATAATACATACCTTCTTATATTGCTTCGTTCTGTAATTTGTTTAAAAAAGTAATTAATAATGAAAAATTGTGTTTAAGCTTAAAAAATTACTATCTGAAATACAAAAAAATGATGTAAAACTTTATAATTCACAATTGAACCACAATTTATTTAATATAAACTTTTGATGTTAATTATGCGCATCTTTAGTTTTCACAATTAATATATTTCTTCATATATTACTTTGTTCTAAAATTGGTTTTAAAATAACAACAATACAAATTGTTTAATACCCTACCCCTTTTCCAGATTAAAAAGTTACCACTTTAAATACAGAAAATGTTTTACAAATCTATCAATTATTACTGAAATAAAATTTATTTGTCATATTACAATTTTATTTTATTTACAGAAATTTTTAATTTTTACTATTCTAGTATTTCAAAATATTAAAAATTTACTGAAATTCATTAAAATAATTCAAATCTGTTAATAGTTGTTATGTTAATATTTAATAATAATGAAATCTTTGATCGATAAACATTTCTTTCAATGTATAATTATTATACATTATATAATTAATATATTCAATATATTATTTTTTTGTGGAGTTAGTTCTTAAAATAATATTCAAAAAGAAGATTTGTGATTATGCTGTGTTTTTTCCAAAAAATATAAATGTTCTAAAAACACTTTTTAAAATTATTTTTAGATTTTTTGATACAAATAAAAATGTTTTTTGGGATTCCTGACTGAGATATAATTACTTTTGGGCTAGAAAGAAGGTTTTGTATAAGCTTTCAAACCATTTCTGAGTCGAAATTTAGACCATACTGTGAAGTTGCAGCTCCTTATTAGAACCTGCTTTGACGCATTTTAAACATCAGAGCCTACTTTGACTCCATTTCAGCTTTAAAAGAGGGTCTAATTTGCCTTAAATAGAGACCCTATTTTGACGCTCAACGTGGGAAAATGGCCGATTTCGGACCCTTTTAGCTTCAAAGTAGGACCTAAATTTCGACTCGGGTTCACTTCCATATTTTGTAAAGTCATCAAGGTAAACAATTCCCATGGCATTAAATACTCAATATATGGTAATACGTATAGTTTATAGTAAAAGTTTTATGAGAAAAACGAGCTTTCACCAAAAGCTTTGAGTTGAAACTGAATTTTTCTGCGTCAGTTTGAATTCAAGTTTTTTTGGCGATAGAACACAACGCATTTATTTTTAAATATTTCTTTATATGATTTTTATTGTTAGCTGACTTGTATTTCTAACGTACTAGTTCAATGTTGTAATGATTTATAGTATGTGAAAACTTGCCTCGTTTTATACTTTGATATTTTATAGAATATAAAATATTATTGTGTACTCCTACGTGACATAGCTAACATGTAGACATTCTTCACATATTTTATTATTATTTTGAAATGCATTAATATTTTTAACTTTCTATTGTATTTTATAGAATCCATGAAACAGGCTAATACAATAAACAACGTAATTTTATTTTTAATAAACTTTTTAATAAAATATAAGCATGTATTGTTTATTTCTCTAGTAGGATCTGTGTACACCAAAAATAAGTTTTCGAAACTTAGTAGACTAATAAGACTTTAGAATAGGCCATACATTTATATAAATTTTATATAACGTTTATTACAAGGTTCAGGACAATCCTTGAAATACTAAAGAGTCTGAGATTATTCCATAACTCTTGAAATATCTTTTCAGTATTTCGGGAGTTATGAAATAATTCGCGGACTCTTTTCATTATTTTAAAGATGTCTTGAATTGAACCTTCTAGAAAAAGGCACACGATTTTTTTTCAAATTTGTTACAAGTCTCAAAACATAAATAAAAAGGGCAAAAGAAAACCCAAATTATTAAAAAATTCTCGTATTTAGCTGCGGGTACCAGTCATGATGTCAGTTATTAAATATGACACAATGTTTAAATAAAAATGCAGAAAACTGCATTATTGACGGCTGCTTATTGCTAAATATTCGAAAGGTACAATCATGTACAACCGAGTGAGTTTACACAGAGATACAGAACAGGCATTGCAGATTTTATATCTCTACGTTGCCAACCGTCGATACATTACATTATTTTGTTTCAGCTACTAATTCTACCGTCAGGATTTTATCATAAGCTTAATTAAAATTCAGTAAAAGCAATACCGGCGCGAATTCAAACTTAACGATATCATAAATCTTCTAGATTCTTCCGGGTAAGGAGAACCTGATCTGCTTTCTAAAGTCTAAGATGTGCTTTATTTCATTTCATCATTTTTAACTATTTGTATACTTTGATATTTGATGCACAATCTTTATATAATGCTATCTTCAGCCTCTATTAAAAACCTATTATTTAGTCCTCTTTCTCATTAAATGCCAAGTGATCAATATGATCTCCAAATTGGATCAAAGTGATAAGCAACATTTTGGGTACACATTCATGATTCTTTATTTGATTTTCCAATTTTTCGTTTGTATCTTGTATGTACTTCTTATTATAAAAGAAGATGGTTTTGTAAATTTTATTTATAATCGTCCATATTAGATGAATCGGCATGAAACTAAAGATTTCTCGTGACATTCAGCTTTAGAAATTAATTCAACATAAATAATTGCATTACTGTAGCAGAAGATAGTTCTAAACAATAATTATTTGTTTAAACAATAAGTATTACCTCACCCTAATTTAAAACTTAGAAATAAGTTTAAAAATTCGACAAAAAACGCGCCTCCCTAACTCTGTACAAAAAGATAATAGCAAAAAATTTGTTTAAATATTTAATTATCAATAAAAAGTAGTTGTTTTGTTTATTATAAAAATTTTTATTTTTTAAAAACCCGCTAAAAAATCATAGTTAGTGCCAGAAACTCGCGAACCCCAACTTTCACTTGTGAGTTATTTCTGGAACGCTATAAAAATAACTTACAAGGGTTATAATGAAAAATAAGTTTAGATTCTTATACTACAGCTAATTGTGATGAAAAATGTCGAGTTTTAACTCGATTCACCTAATATTGACGATTAAGTTTTATCGAGCTTGCGGTACCTCTAAATATCATGTTTTTCAAAACATAAAAATGCGCTTATTTTTTGTTGATTTAAACAAATTTCCAGGCGACATGCAAGAAAATTTAAAAAACATTCACTCATGAGGGCATCCACATATACGTGAACCTCAAAAGGGTGAAACTTTTCTAATCAAAAAATAAACTTTAAACATTAAATACATTTTTTAATTTAATAAAAGATGAATTCTCAACTAAGAAAGCCGACTTTTCTACTGAAAAAAATGAACATTAACAAAGTAGTTGAATCTTAAAAAAATTAAACTTTAAAAACATATTTCCATTTTTTCCCAATAGCTGAATTAACTTACAAAGATGAATTTTCAATCAGGAAGATTAATTTTCCTCAAAAAGAAGAATCTTTAATAAAAGCCATGAATTTTCAACCAAATAGTTAAACTTACAAATAAAAAATAGGGATTGACAACCAAAAATGGAATAGTTAAATGTTTAGTCTAAAAATTTTTTTTCAAAAACAAAAAAAGTATTATTAACCAGTTAAATTAAATGAAAAAACGATTTTTTTACAAAATAATTCAATTGTCAACCAAAATGATGAATTTTCAACTAAAACAGACAATTTTTTAACAAAATATAGTGAAACTCTGAGACTGTGCCGGTTTTGGGGTTGGAGGAGGTGGGAAATTACCCAGGTAGAGGGCCGTTTTGCAAAAAACGCTTTTGATTGTTCACGCCTGAGCGACCGCTTCTCACCCAGCGCAGCTCCTTTTACTCCTACTTACGGCTCGACGTCAATTCTCGGAAGAACTGTATCAGGGCGTCCTATCTGAGAGTTTCACTGTAGTTAAATGCTTAAATAAAATTGATATCCTCAAAAATGAAATAGTTCTATTTTCATTGAAAAAAAAATTTATACCAAAAATACTAATTTTTAACCAAACAGTTAAGTTTTCAAATAAATAGTCCGACTTCCGTTTCCGGCATAAAAGTGTAATGTAGTGGGAATTTTTGATGCTGAGTTTTTCTGGTAATTGTGGTGAAATTTGAGGACAGTGGATAATGGTCGTGTATAGAAGGGTTTAGATGTGAGAGATTGTTTGGGGTAATGTGAAATTGAAATGGGGATGATATTTTTGAGGGTTGAGACAGATTTGTGTGACAGTTGAGGTTAGGTTGGTTTGAGATGTGTTACAGGGTGAGAGGACTGGGTTGATCGGGTTAGAAGCAGCAA
This sequence comes from Druon quercuslanigerum, assembly GCA_010014905.2. NCBI lineage: Eukaryota > Metazoa > Arthropoda > Insecta > Hymenoptera > Cynipidae > Druon > Druon quercuslanigerum. The sequence continues at coordinate 20,419 of JAAAKG020151380.1, forward strand.
GGCGGGGTAGAGACGGTGAACGACGAAACAAGTATTAGAGCGCGACGATAGATAGAGGTAGGGAAGGATAGAAGGCGGAAACGTTTGAAATTGGATTCATGGATAGCGAAGAGAGTAATATCGAGTAAAAATAGAATTTAGAGCAGGAAGTATTTAGCAGACAGAAAGGGAAAGTCAAAGAAAGGAAGGGAAGGGGGAAGTACAAGAAAACTATAGAAAAGGAGAGATAAAGAGCAAAAAGCGTGGGATCGATTGAGGCTTTTATCAGAAGGAACACATGGGAGAGGGAAAGCAGGGAAGAGAAGGGCGATTTAAGTTCGAGCTTGAAATATTACAAAATGTTTAGATCGCGGCCGGAAAAGCAGAGTTTTGTAGAGAAGGATAAGAATAGTAAGGGGGCTGAAGGAAACGGAGATGAAGCTGAAGATCAGATGAAATAGGAAAGACTGAAAGAAATTCGCGAAGTTATGATAGAAGCAATGGGCATTCATGAAGAAAAGCAGGAAAAAAAGGGGAGAGGAATTATGGAAAGAAATTAGGCGGGAAATGGCTAACCTTAGGTGAGAAATAAAGAAATAAAAAGAAGTCAGGGAGCAGTTCGAAAACAGAATGTAGTCATTGAAGTAAAAAATAGAGAAGCAGGAATAGAATAATAAAAAGCTAGATGAGATACAGGGTAGGATAAGGAAGATAGAAAGCTCTAACCTAGATCTTGGTGGAGGTGAGGGTGGGACTAACGAGAAGGAAAGACTGAGAAAATAGAACATAGAATAGAAAAGAAAGAGAGGGAAGAAATAAAGAGAAAGATAGTTATAAAGGGCATAAGGTTAGAGGGCAAGGAGATGCAGAAAGAAGTGGAAAAAGTACTAAAAAGGATTGATGCTAAGGTAGAGATAGAAAAAGTGCGAAGTGTAGGAAGGGAAGAGCGAAGAGGGGAGTAAATGGTACTGGTGAAACTAATGAAATGGGAACATAAGAGGGAAGTTATGATAAAGAAGGGGATGTTATATGGAAGCTCGAAGAGAATAGATGATGATTTGATATGGGTAGAAAGGAAGATACACTATAAATTAAAGAAAATAGCGGAAAAGAAAAAAGGGAAAAAGAACATAGGTTAAATATGGGAGAATACAGTTAGACAAAGTATGTTTGTATTAGGATGAGGAAAGGGAAGAGACAGAAAGAAATGAGGTGCCGGGAACTGCGAGAAGAAGGAACGGGAGATAGGAAAATAAGAAATAGTAGAAAGCAAGAAGAGACGAGAAACGCATGTAGGGAAAAATGGAGGATATGTTACTGAAATATAGCATGATTGAAGAGAAAGGATAGAGAGTTTATGAGAAATTTGAGACAATGGGATGTAGCAATAATGATGAAAACGTGGCTAGATGAAAAGGAATGGGAAAGAGTAAGGGGAAGATTACCGAGAGGTTACAAAGGGAAAGTTCAAAATTCGAAGAGAAAGGATAAATATGACAGAGCAATGGGAGGATTGGTGATGGGAGTGAGGATTGAATGTATAACAGGGCAAGATAAGAAAGGGAGGAAAGAACAAGAAGAAGAATTAATAGTAGAAGAGGTAAAGATAGGAGGAGAAAAGTGGAAGATAGTGGGGGTTTATGTGAACGGAATGAAGAAAGTGGAGAAAAGAAAAAATTAATGGGGCAGGATATAGGAGAAAAAAGAAAGAAGATTCTCAGTTGTGTGATCAAAAAACAGAGGAAGAGAATGAAAGGTTTGAGAAAGAGGCCGAGAAGGCTAGGACGGAAGAAGAGGTATGGAAGGTAGTAAATACAGAAAGAAGGACAAAGAAAAAGAGTAAACCAAGATATTGAAATGATAGAATGAAAGAAATATTTTTTGGATTTGCTAGGAGGAGCAGGATCGGACTTAAGGCAGTGCGAGCGGTGCGGTCGCACAGGGCGCCACGATCATGGGGACACCAAAGTCTGGGTTTTTCGAAAAAAATCTATGCATATGCATGAAGGGGCGCTTTCTTGCATGCTCGCACCGGGTGCCATCTCACCTAAGGCCGTTCTTCAGGAAGTGTAGAGAGAAAATTTAGGAAGTAAGGAAAATATGGTAGAGAAAGAGATGAGAATGAGCGCATAATAAGGGAAGACGTAGTCAAGGTGTTAGGAATAATGGAGGATGGAAAGGCACCTGGTATAGATGAGATTTCAAATGAAGTATGGAAATATGGAGGGACAGAACTAGAGGATTGGGCATGGATGTGTAATCGAGTATGAAGAGGAGAGGGTTGGCCAGAGTTATGGAAAGAAGGAGTAGTGATACCAATAGAAAAGAAAGGCAAAGGAGAGGAGGTGAAAGATTTTAGGGGTGTGACTTTGATGCCAACACTGTATAAAGTATATGTAACTGTTTTGTTGAAAAGATTGAAGAAAGAAGCTGAGGAAAAAAAGATAGAGCCACCGATTCAGACAAGGTTTAGATCAGGAATGGGGGTGATGGATAACATATACGTTCCAAACTATCCAGTAAGTAAGAGAACTAAAACGGAAGAAGAGGAAATGATAGCAATGTTCGTGGACTTAAAGGCAGTGTTTGACTCATTAAACCGATGCGAAATAGAAAAAGTTATGCTGAAAAAGGGGATAAGAGAAAGATTAATAAAGAGAGTATCGGAAATTTTTAGAGAGACAAAAAGCAGGGTAAAGGTAGGAGAGCAAGTAGGAGATAGTTTATGGTTGGTGAGAGGAGTGAGGCAAGAATATTCTCTGAAGCCACTTTTATTTAATATATTAATATCAGACTTCGAAGAAGAAATGAGGAGAAAAGGTTGGGGAGGAGTTAGGATAATGAAGGAAAAGATATATACACTGGCATGCGTAAACGACATAGTGCCGATAGCAGAGGATGAAGAAGGGATGGCGGGCTTAATTACAAGATTAGAGAAATTCTTATATGGGAAAAAGCTCAATTTAAATATAGAAAAGACAAAGATAATTAAGTTAAGAAAAGGAGGGGGAGGCAGAAAGAATGGACGGGGAGATGGAAGGGAATAAAGACAGAAGAAGTGAAGGAGTTTAAATATTTGGGATATAGTTTCCAAATAATGGAGATCATAGAGCTCATATAAGAGAAAGGATAAAAAAGCAGCAGGGATAATGAAACAGATATGGGGAATAGGAAAAAGAAGGTTAAAAAAATGGAGAAGAAGAATGTGGTTATCTGATACGCTGGAATGGTCGGCATTAAGTTATGGGGCAGAGATATGTGGATGAAAAGTAAGGAAAGATATTGAGAGTGTACAAGAAAGGTATATAAGAGAAAGTGTTTGATGGAGGAAGAAGAAAGGAAAGTGAGGGCGATAGGATTAACGAGATGGGAAGGAGAAAGAAGAGAGTTCTTGAATGCGAGAGACATAGAAGATGGGACTGGGGTAAATTATGAAGAATTGGAAAAAAGGACAGGGAAAGACAATTAATAGAAATATGGGAGATAAATGAGGAATCAAAATACAATAAATGGTATAAGATGATGGAAAAGGAAGGTTTACCAAATTATTTAGAAAAGGGATGGGGAGAGAGAAGGTGGACCAGAATAGCAAGATTTAGATTGGGAAACGGGGAGCACATATGTGAAGGATGCAGGAGAGGAATGGAAGATAATGGAAGCTGGCAAGAGAATGTGGTAAAGATTCTAGGGGAGGATGGATTAGGAGAAGAATGGATGAAGAACTTGGAGGGTGCTAGATGAGCGAATAAGAGTGAATGAAAGAATGAATGTGAAAAAATGGAAAAGTGAAGGAAAAAAAGTGAAAGAATAAGGAAACGGAAAAAATATTTTCAGGAATGGAAGTCATGTAAACCCTTAGGGGACACATTATGAATAAAGAATAAGTAAATAGTTTAATTTTTAATTTTAAACCAAATAGTTTAATTTTCTACAACAGTAGTTGAATTTTGAACCAGCAACATGAATTTTTAACAAAAATGTTAATTTTCAACACAATAGTTTAATTTTCTAACGCCTTATTGAACTTTTATGTCAAAGAATGAATTTTGTACTAAACAGTTAAAATTTTGACCCGAAAATATATGAATTTTCAACAAAAAAGTTGAATCCTCAACAAAAACCGATTAATTTTTAACCGAGCCATTTCGTTTTTAATAAGAAATTATGAATTTTCAAATAAAAAGATTAGTTTTTAACCAAAAAGGACGAATTCTTCACAAATTAAATGAATTTCCCCCCAGATAAGATCAATATTTAATTTATATGTTAATTCTCAGCCAAAAAAGACCAATTTTTTTAGAAAAATGAATAAATTTTTAACCAAAGACATGAATTTACTACTAAAAAAGAAGAATTGTCAGCCGAAAATGCAATAGTTTAATTTTCAGTATAAGGAAATTAATTTTCAATAAAAAAAAAGAATTTTAATCAAAATAATTTAATTTTCAATTAAATAGTCGAATGTTTAACCAAGAGAGATGAAGTCTAAGACAATAATATAATGGGAGTCTTTTAAACCAAACAAGTTAATAACAGATTTATTTCCAAGCAAAGAGCTGCATTTTTAAACAAGAAGGAATAAATTTGTACCATCAAAGATGAATTTTCCATTCAAAAAGATGAATTCTTACCCAGAGTTGAATTTTCAATCAAGAAATATTTTTCCGTTGGAAATGTTCAAAATTTTTAATTTTAAGGACAAAGAAAGAGCTTTATATAAAACAGTTGCTTTTTCAACCAAATAATTAATCTTTTAATCAAAAATATGATTTCTTAACGGAGAGGATCTATTTTCTATCAAAAAGAAGAATTTTTAAGGAATTACATAAATTTTACACCAAGCAGAAAGCTAATTTTCTACCAAGCAGCAGAATTTGGGACAAAATTGTTTAGTATCCAAGCCAAAAAGATGACATTTCAAAAAAACAGTTAAGTTAAAAAAAATAACTTCAATTTTAAATCAAAGAGAAGAATCTTCAACAAAAAGAATTATTTTTGGAAAAAAGCTCAGCTTTCAAGCAGAGATAAGTTTTCCTCACAATAAGATAAAAATAAACAAATTACATACATTTTTCATTAAACAGCAAGTTGTATTTTGTACCAAATAGTTGAATTTTTTACAAAACTGTTGCATATCCAAGCTGTAAAGGCGAACTTTTTTTTAAAAAGCTAGAATTTTCAACACAAATGTATGAAGTTTCATAAAAAAACTTCATTTTCAACCAAACAGTTTAATTTTAAAAACGTAATTTATTTTTGAGTGGATATACTGCTGGTACCAACAAAAAAGTTCCGTGCCGGTACCGGAAAAAAATTTTTCTACCTCTGCCAGTAAAAAAATATATTTTTAGCATACCGAAGGGACATATGTCCCTTAGCATATGTCTTTGAGTAAGATTATGTGATTTGAGAGGTGTTTTGTTCTAAGAGGTCAATCCCGTTTCCAAAGTCTCTTGGGGGTGGAAAAGGATCCCTTTAACAGGTCACATTAAAAACATTGGTCAAACCCCTTCCCCTTTCCAACGTCTCTTAAAGGCAGGAAGTGCCCCTTTGACCGATCACAGAAATAATGTTGGTCAAACACCTTTCCCTTTCCAACGTATCGTGGGTGCGGAAAGGCAACCCTTTAATCGGTAACAGAAATAATGTTTTTCAAACCCCTTTCCCTTGCCAATGTCTCGCGGGTGCGGGAAGGCACTCCTTGCACCGGTAACAGAAATAATGTTGGTCAAACCATTGCTCCTTTCCAACCATGTTGATCAAATTCCTTTGACCGGTCACAGAAATAATGTAGGTGAAAACCCTTTCCCTTTCCAAGGCCTCGAGGGGGTGGGAAGGCACACCTTTCCACCTGCTCTCAAAAATAATGTTGAAGGCAGCCCTGTGACTGCTCGCAGAAATAATCTTATGCAGAATAATAATAAAATGTAATAATTTACTAAAATTGTAATAAAGCATATCATGAAAATGTAAGAATGTAAAATTACGTTATGTAATAATACACCGGCAGAGAATCCACTGCCAATTTAATTTTCAATCAAAGAGATGAATCTTCAACGAAAAAAAAGGAATTTTTGCAAAAAAGTTGAACTTTCAAATAAAAAGTTAAATTTTCAACACAAGAAGATGAATACAAAAAAATTACAAAGATTGAAATATTTCGAGACAAAACTATGAGTTTTTAACAAAAAATATAATAGCTGATATTTGAATCAAAATATATTTTAATTATAAATAGAAAGCCGTAGATGTAAGTCAAAAATCACTGACGAAAGCGTCACGTAATATATGAACGCTCCCTTTTAAGCGGACCTATTAGTAATCTTATGTCCTTTACAGAATAAAATCCTCAAAGGCCAAAATGACATGAAAATGTCACTTAGACCAGTATAATCAAAAGAGTTTTCCTAGGCTCTTCATGTTCATGGTCTATTATGAATTGAATATTGCGAAAGAAGTCCGTGGTTGAACGGTCGGTAAAAACTGAATGTCAGGTTGAACCAACCTGTCGCTATGCAGTGTTTGAGCAAAAGTTATTATAACTCTGTAATTAACTAACACATATGTCTTGAGGGCGGTAGGAGGGATAAATACAGCCATTCGTAATGCGAGTCGCGGACTTTCTCTGTGACATAATTTCATCTGGGAGGGTGTACAACAGTAGCTGGACCAGTTTAGTTTTACAGCAAACCCAGCACGGACATGGCGAGGTGTAGTCTCTTTGTTATTGTTCTCTTCACAACCCTCCTGGTGACAGTCTATTCCACCCTTGTTCAGGTAGGCGCCATTTTAAAATAATTACGAAAAAAATAAGCTTTTGAGTTTGTAATTCTGTTTCTTTAAATTTGTTTGTTTTATTATTTAGAGCTTAGAAATGTTACTCATTTTTTTTAAATTCAAAATACATGGAATAAAAAAAAGCTTTCACCATTTCGACTTCTGATATTCTTTTCAGTAAAAATAATTAAATTGTTCAAATGTATTACAATTACTTTTAAAACGATGTCAATTTTGTTTGTCGGAGTGGAAATTATACCAAAGACGTACGTTTGTTGATTTACCAGTCAGTATACTTTATTACTTTCATTGAGTTTTCGCTCCATGAATAGATTATATAACGTGAAAAACTTACCACAATTTTTATAGGATTCATTACATAAATTGGTATCTACATTTGTAAGTAAAAATACTTTTTTGACGATGGAAATCATGTTAGGTATTTTTCTTATTTCCTTCCCTCCAGGGATGAAAAGTGAATGAATTAAATTACATTATTGTGAGCCAATATTCCATTTTGAGAGACGTAAATGACGTCAAGTCGAAACTAACTTGCACTTACAAAATGGCGTTTGGCGCTATTATTTAAAAATGATATGAATGATAAAGAGAGTCACGCATGAGTGACCACGGACGTCATCACTTCTTGGAAAGCACAATTCAGTTCTCATGAAATTTACATTCGACTGTAGTACGTTTTGCTTAAAATGGCGGTAATTGAACATTTTGTAAATTACAAGTTAAGTTATTTTCATTTTAAATAGTTAGAACATCATTAAAAAGATTTACAATTTTATTTCCTGATCTTGAGAAATATAGAAGTTGTTTAAAATGGTTTCAAGTTTAAAATTATTTTTGAAATTTTTCCAGAGCTTCCAAATATTTTAATAAATAATAAATGTAAATTTTACATGTTTTTATCCAAAATTTTCAACTTCAAAACCTTTTAATTTCTAATTGTTTAAGCCTCCAAGTCTGCATTTTGAATTTCTTTAAATTAAAAATGTAAGCCGAAAAATAAAAATCTAAAATGTAAAAGTTTTAAATTAAGAAATTTACGAATTACGCAATGTAAAGTGAATGATATCATAATTAAAAATATAACAATTCACATAATTATTTTAAACCGCTTATGCACACATGGTTGCGCATAATTATATGTTGTAATAAGCTTATGCAAATCCAAACACAATTGTACGCAATTTTCATAATTTGACTTGTTTTTTAAGTGAACAAAGTAAAGCAGCTAGCTAAAACCTGGTCAATGCATTGATTAAAACTCAAAACAGGTGAGCTGAAAACAATTTAAGCTCAAAAGTTTACATTTATTTCGATGAAAAACCTTAATTCTCGTAATTTTTTGAAAATAAAGTCGATTGAGAACTAACCGGTAAGTTCTTTGCGTTCCTGGATCGCTGACTATGAATTTGAAGTTAAAAATCCAAAATTCCAAGTGGCTAATCTAACATGTCAGAAAATGTTTTCTTTAAATTAGCCACGTGGCTTCAAAATGAGTTTTCGAGGTTTTTATTTCGGTCACTGATTATTAACATAAAGTCATAATTCGAAAATTAAAAATGCTGTGTCCAATATGGTGGCTAAAAAATTAAAAAATTAGTTCCGTGTCTCTTATGAATTCGGAGTAAAATGTTTAAAATGGCCAAATTCAAAAGGGCGGAACCAACACGGCGGACAACAAAATTTTAAATAATTATTGTAACTGCTATTTTGTCTTTTGGAATTTTAACCTCAAATTCATAAAACCGAAAAATTTCTGTCCGCCATATTGTGTTCACCATTTTAAATTTTGGAAATTTGACTTCAAATTCGTTATCAGCGACCCATAAAATACCCAAAAACCGATTGTAAAGCCACGGGATCTATTTTTACATTTTATTTCCACTATATTGGATCCATAATTTTGAATTTTGAAAATTTTCAAAATTTGACTCCAAATTGGTAATCCGCGACAACAAAAGCCTTCCGTGTCTGAAGTTTGAAACAATTCGGATGTAAAGAAAAATGTATGCTTCAGAGGGTTAAAGAATAAAAAAGAATGCATGGGAGTGAAATAAATTTAAAATTACTAATTTAATTAGTAATTATATATATTTCTTTTTAAAATTGTACTATTTCACTATTTAATAATTTTAAGATTGAATCCTCCACAATTGAAAAATTCCGAAAAAGCATTTAAGAACTGAATATTTTTGACGTACCTTTCCAATCTTCCGATATTGTAAGCCTTTAGAGTTACATTATTCTAAAAACGTTGAAAATTAGGTTCTTTCTAATTTAAAACTTTCAAAATTATTCAATTCAAATTTGAAGCATTGATAATGAAATTATTCTGAAATTCGTTTTAAATTGAAGCATTCTGAAATTATAACCTTGAAACTAAGTCATTAAAAATTTGTAATTTTCCAATTGTGCATTATGATTTTAAAAATTCAATCTTTTCAATCTAAAGATAAAATTAAGACCTGGAAAAGCATGGGAAAAAACTTCATGTTAAAAACAATTGTATAAGATATCCAAATGAACTGTCTAATAATAATAGACTATCACACTGACATGATAGAAAAAGTCGCGACATAAAAGTCATAATTATTAATTTTATTGTATTTACGAATATTTTAATTTTACCAATCCAGAAGCCATTGTTATCAAACATCAAACCATCGCATATGATTGCATTGGAAGTAAAAAATTTTTTAAATATTGTCTATTTAGTGTTATATCATTCATGAGGTGAAATAAGTGTACAATAAGATTGCTGTTGCAGCATGGTCATTCGCCATTATCCTTGACATTGACTCTAAGATCAATTTGTTTCGGTTACAGTTTAAAGGAATTTTGTTTTTCCGGCTTTAAAGTCATTGTACCGTGTAGCATCTAATCTACCATATCGAAGCACGTCTACACGGACACTTTTCTCCTTATTAGCCAAGTAAATAAATAAATAACTTTGACACCTTTTCTACGTCCCCCTATTCATTAATGTCAAAAAAAAGAATTTTGGGCCACTTAAAAACTTCGTCAAACTATTTTGAACAATTCCCTCGCCTTATTTGATACGGATTGTTTATAATAACAATTGTCAAATGTTATACATTCATACCAAGAAGTCCTGGATTAATAATCGGTTGTTTATTGTAATCGAAATGTCATTACAAATTTAAAATATATTTTTTTATATAGTTGCGTCATGTCTCGTTAATATTTTTAAATGATTCCAAGTATTTATTAAAAGTCCCAACATTTGTTTTCATCTTTGTTATTAATTAAACAAAAAATAAATTTGGTCAAAGGTCAGCTGTATGACAGTTTGATGTGACATTCATTTAGAGTTGTTTTTAAACCTTCACTTTGGGCAAACATTTTTTTTTTATAAATTTTTTATAAATTTTTGCATGCCTAATCCGAATTTGACGTGTAAATTAATGCTGGTCAAAATTCAAAATTGTGTATACAATATGGCGAACTAAAATTGCAAAAAAAAAACGATTTGACAAAAAATTGCTACTCAGGGGTTTTTCTGGTCGCTGATTTCAAAGACGAAGTCAAAATTTTGAAATTCAAAATGCCGGATTAAATATGATGTGCAACAATTGGTTAACAAACCCAATTTTACTGAAAATTGCTAATCGGGGATTTTCCGTTTTGCCCAGGAGTTCCAAGATTCAATTTTCAAAAAATGGCCATGAGTGTGTGTGTGTGTGTGTCCGTAACTTTCTTCTGTTCACCATATGTCGAAAATATGACATTTTTACCAATTGTAGGCCTAAATGATATCCATCCCAGATAGGATTCTGAATTACATCGGCCACTAACCATATAAGCAGTTTTTTTAGTTTAGAGATTTCCAGAACAAAAATTTCACCTTACACTAGCGTCGGAAATTATGAGATCGATTGATGCAAGCACCATTAAAAATCACTGCTGGCTTTGAATCACAATAACTCAACGAAAAAAGGTGACAGGGTATTTTTAAAAAACAGTTGGAAAGCCAATAAAATTTCACGTTTAGTAATGCTAAACAGATTTATTTTTTGATCTTCTGAAGAGAATACAGCACGTGATAAGTTTAAAAAAATTCTACATTTTCTAAATTTTGTACCTCGACTTCAACTTTTAGCATGACCTAGGAAAACTGTTACAAAAATCTAAAAATTATAC
>JAAAKG020151391.1:0-31346 GCA_010014905.2 Druon quercuslanigerum
AGTGTTGCGGAATGAACGTGTTATTTAAATAAATAAAACGAGAATTCTAGATCAATCTAAAAATTTTATAACCCCTTGCTCACACTACTAAAGGGAAACGGCTTAATGGTGTAATAATAATAATAATAATAATAATAATAACATCTGTAAAGTTCTGGCTTCTCAACCGATTTAATTTTTTCTGATAAGGAAATTGGTCCCAAGTAGATAAGTCGGTACCAACCCTGGTAGAGTAAAATAACCTGAAAGTATAAATTCTATTAACGAACAATTATCATTTTCATTTTCAAACTTTTTTTCGAATAACGCCATAAGGTACGAACTCAAATTAAAAGACTACAATTTTTCAACTCAAAAAGATATATATTTTTAGATAAGACGAGTAGATTTTCTTTCAATCGTAAAAAAATTTTAAAAATTACAAAAATAAATGTTTGGAAAAAAAACACAAGAGACGAGCAAAATTAAAAGACAAAAGTTGTTTGAACAAAAAATTATTTACAAGTTTGTTATAAACTCTGATTATAAAGATATATTAAAATTAAAAAAAAGCTTTTTCGAAAATGGATACATGATACAATAACATTTTATTTAACAACATTTTTCACCTAAATTATATCTGCACCGAATATAAACATTTGTCTAGTGGGCACGCATCTACGAAAAGAACCCCCTCCACTAACCACTCCACCTTCAGGTGCCATATCCATGAGCTCTCCTCCCATCCATCGGTCCGCTTAGACTATACCCAGTAGTAGTGAGTGTTGGGGATGGTTTTCGCAAGCCTCTTGTTTCGACTCCGCGTACGCTTATTATGCCTATGTTTGTAGCTCAATAACAAGAAAAGTAATCAGCCTAAACTAATTCTGATCAATGGAAATGAAAGAGTAATTCAGAAACTATAGGTTGGCGCAAAAAATATAAACCTGATTTCTACCGCATTAGGTCTCTTTTCTCCCGGAAGGTCACATATTATGAATGGTAATAATATAAATTTATTAAAATGATACATATTTTTTAGGATGGCTAAGAATAAAACTTAATGCAAAACAAGAAACAAATATTAAAATAAAATTGAACATAATGTAGAAACATTCGCATTTTCGACGATATCGAGTGCGAAGCATGAGATACGTAATGAGAATCTGTTCGTTAAAGCCAAAGGAGCTTTAACAAAAGAGAATTAACAATCAACAAATGGCAGTTGTCGATGTTTTGATCTTCAATTCCAAATGACTTGCGTGCAAATAGAAAGATCGAGCGCGAAGCACGAGATGCATACGTTATAAAGCGCGCAGTGCGAGAACCATCAGACGCGCACTGTAAGCGCGCTCAAGGTCGTGAACGACGCAAGCCGCGATAGCGAACATGGTTCGCTTCTCACAGTAAAGGAAATCTGTGTGAGGCCTCGAGTGTGCAACAGAAACAATTGTCGAGAATATAAAGTTCCAGTACATGCGGCACTTCTCATTTTCGACAATTGACTCTACTTCCCTATGAGCATTTAGCGGAGCGATATAAAGGGTAATGCTTAAGAGTGACAGAGATGGTGATAAAGAACTATTAGTGCCGCATTGTGCCTTTGGATATAGGTCGTTCTCGCATGAGTTGACAACTAGGTAGTATATGTCCTAGATGCTCGGGGTGTGCATGTCACACCCTACAGCTATCATGGGGAATGTAACGACGGTATGTTAAGGTGAAAATGACACTGTCTTGACATTCCAAAATGAAACCCTTAGTGCCCGACTTTAATCGGGGTGCTATAAGGAAAGCAAAAGTTAGCTCACACAACATTGATTGATCCTACACGAAGTTTTTTCCCTGTGCATTCTGAATCCGAGCTTTCAGAAGTGAGTACTCGAGATAGATTAAATTTGATGCATTTTGCTCGCCCCTGAAACTGAAATGAAGTGCGAGTATTTCAGCAGCCTCCTCCGCTGCTTTGTACAGAAACTTTCCTTTGTCCACTTTTTCGTGCTTCCTGACCATTTTAAGAAGTGAGTCTCTTCTATTTGTGACTATATATGCTGTACCCAGAATAATCCTGGTGTGAAGACTTTCAAGATTCAGTATTCCGCGACCACCTTGACGGCATGAGATATAGAGTCGCTCAACAGAAGACTTAAGATGCATTCTTTTGTTTATGTGCATAACCTTTAGTGTCCCGATATCAAGGGATCTGAGCTCATTCTTCGTCCATGTGAGCACTCGAAATGAAAAGTGTATTACCGGGATTTAAAGCATGTTGGTTGCAGTTACTTTATTCCTCGCCGACAGTTTGGAAGACCAAATTTACCAGATGAGACTTTTATATATGCTTCGGAGAGTATCTTTTCTAGCTGTCACATCCTGAATGCGGCTCTGTGATACGCCCAAGTTTTTCTCGTTCAAATAACGCATTTTTGTAACCCAAAAGCCATTTCTATTTCCTTAGTGTCTCGTTCGACAATCCCTAGAACTAGATGTAGCTGTTCTTTATTTTCAGCATAGATCTTAAGATCATCCATGTAAAATACATGAGTGACCTTGTGCTTTTTATTTGCAGGTTAGCCGCAAAGCTACCCATGGGAATAGCGAAGTCCTGGAGATAGTGGCAATAATGTGAGGCCTTGGCTGGTCCAGGAATCGTAAGCATCTTTATCGTTGCTGTCAGCCTCATTGGTGAAAAATTCGATTGTATCCGACACATTTCACACATTTTTCGTTACCATTACCGTAAGAGGATCCATGTGAAACTGTTGACACCTGTGACCCAGTACACCCTAACAGAGCAGATGTATCTGATACCCCGTACTACTCTTAGATCAAAGTCTGGTTCCTCTACGATGCTTGTGATTAGCCAGAGCGTCCTACCGTGGGGACTGGTCGATCCGGATCGGCCAATCCAGGATGGAATTTTAGGCTTTTTCGTAGCCTAAGCAGTTTTGAGGATACGCTCTCTGTCACTATCTTCTTCTTCACTTACATTAGTCAGTTTGCGACGTCGTTTATGATCTTCTGCTAACAGTCCAAATCGATTTTGCACGAACACTTCACCACTTTCAATTTTTGTCATCTACTGCATCTCCCCGAAGAATGATCGGACTGGAAGAAGTGGTTATGTGTAACCCGTTGGGGCATTATGACACAATCTGAGAAAGATTTTACATGACTTAAATTTAAATTGACGTTAATTGTGTTTCGCCCGTAGGTGAGGAAAAACCACTATTTTGACTAAGAATTTTCTATCAGAAAGATAAGAGCTTATAAAGAGGATAAGCCTTCTAAAGAAATTGTAATGCATTAGTTTTTTGAGCAGTCCTACATGCCAAACACTATCAAAAGCTTTTTCTACCTCGAGGAAAAGAGCTCCAGCATATTTTCTTCGATTGAAATTTAAGCTAATAGCGTCGATTAGCTTGAGCACCATGTGCTGTGTAGAATGACCTTTTTTAAAACCGTGTTTTTGCGGTTTAAGGATACTGTTTTCTTCGAGGTGAAAGTTTACGCCTTTCTTCTGAAAAACTAAAATGTGAGCTACTTTCCATGAGTTAGGAAAGCAGCTTAGTTAAATACAGGCATTAAAGATATTGGCGAGGAGAGTGAGACACGAGATCGGAACCACGAGTTTCGTTATTGTTAATAGTTTTGATTTGTTTGGTTAGTTCCTTATGGGTTATTTTCTTGAAATGATCAGTACTAGGCGTTCTAAGAAAATCGGAGACAATTTGTTCACATTCCGCAATATGTTGATGGTCAGATGGCTCGTCATGTGGAGCAAAGTTACTTTCATAATTCGCGCTAGGAGATTTGCTTTATCGGTAGGAGAGAGCGCGAATGTTTGGTCTGGATTTTCGAGAGGGGGAATATTAGTTCACGGCTTCATTAGGGCTTTAGTCATACGATATATAGACTTATCCTTAATTTGAAGTTTACCGACTTATTTTCCGAAGGTGGTTAATGATGTTTTTAAGGATATAGCTTTTGGTTTGTTGTTGTGTTTGGCAGAGTTTATTGCGCGTATGGATAAGGTCCTCAATCTCAGCGCTGAGAGGTGGATCGTATTTGTTAATGGTAGTCTAAAGGACTGAAGCGTGAAATGGCATCGTCAATTTGAGTAGTAGCAGTTAGTGTGCACGTTCAAAATTAACGTGAGATTCTAGAGTCGAGTTGAATGTTCACCAGGTTGCTTTTGCAAAATTGTAGTGAGTTAAGACCGGAGCCTTTTCACAATTACTAAAAAGGCTCAAGAGAACTGGTCGATGTTCTGAGTCTAGTTCGTCAATACTGAAAATATCGTGGTTGTAGTAGTTATTTTTTGTTATGACAAAATCAATAAGGTCAGATTTATATCTTGTATTGTGGGGATCATTTATGAATATAAACATTTGTTTTTTGATTTTGTTAGTTGTTCTGCTATTCCGAGCTAAATGCTTGGCATTTAGCTGCCCTGCTGCAATTACTGATGGTGTAAGTTTGAATATTTTTCTGTAATCGTCTTTTGTAGATTTGCGAGATCAAGGCTGGTAGAGCGAGATGATGACACATTAGTTCGTGGTGATGAATGTTTTCTTGAATCAGGATCGCAGTATTTCGGTATAATTTGTAGCCGCGAACAAGATTAACTTGTATTCGCGTAGTAAAGTTTCACTGAGAAAGCGAATGGTGATATTATTTTTGTAGAGGTAAGTTGCTAATTCATATATTTTTTTATAGATACCCTGAGCATTCCATAGAATTATTTTTAGTGTGTTGTTATTAAAGGTGACCATTTTCTATAGAAAGAGAAAGTTTATTACTTATAATCTCGACGGTTGAATTTATAGCTTCCGTAATATTGATCCCCCTCTTTCCCCCATTATATCGGTGGTTAAGATTGTAGCTCTTTTTAGGAGGTTTACTAGATTTATTTTTATATCTTGACTAGGTGAACTTTTTGTGGGATGGGAATTGTCGCGGAGGCTGTTGCTTAGCTTGATTATTAGTAAGTTTTAATCTTTTGGATGACTTTTTAGTGTGAGTTTTGATCGTGTTCGTTCGGCTGTTTTGTAAAGCGGCATTTTTAGTGATATTGGGGGACTAACTACTGGGGTATCTACATGTGTCGGATTTTCCTTTGGTTTAATCTGTATAGCTGGTTTAAAGGGAGCAGTTTCTTTTTGTAAATTAAGAGATTTTGGTTTATTATTAGATTTTTTAGAGGCTTCTTTCAAGGCAAAACAGCCCCTGTAATTCGCGGTGTTATCTTCAGCACAGTTAGCGCAAGTAGCCGGCAATTCACGATCTTTTGTGCATTCGTGACTCAGATGCGCGCACCTGCACTTCACACAACGTGGAGTGGCATGGCACATGTCAGAGACATGGCGGAATCTTTGGCACTTGTAGCACTGCAAAGTTTTCTTTCGTTTAACGTAGGGTTCTACTTTTATTTTTATGAAGGCAATATTGGAGATTGAGAAGCTCCTTTGCTTGTGGAGCATTTGGGATCGTTACCAGAAGCATAGGTAGGGCTTTCTTACTTTGTCGGTTTCTTATGCGAGCGACCGACATAATAGTGTGTCCTTACTCTGTAAGTTCCGGGTGCGCAGTGAAGATATTCCGAATTTCGAGCTTGATAGGTGGCAAGTTCATTCTTTTATACAGATAGTATTGGAAGCCTTGCTGCGAACTGAATAAGCATCTGGACCAATGTTGCATATTGTGGGTGGGTTATTGTGTGAACTCTTTAAGGAATTTATGGAGAATTGTGCAGGGGTGGTTAGCCTCGTCCACAATTACATTAATATTGGGTATTTTTCCCGGTCCTGCTAATATTTTAGTGCTGCCTTTGGGTGGATCTATGACTCCTTTTAGGTTAGACTGCGAAGACCTAATTATTGACGTTATCGACGTCCTACTGTTTCCTCTGATTGAAGTGACCGAGGATTGGCCTCTATTAACTCTGTTTGATGCGTTATGGGATGTTTTAGCGAGCTTTAGCTTCTTACTCCTTGAGGTTACTTCTGAGAGGTTGCTTTCAACTTCTTCCGTTTCCATATTGGAGATGGCTCGCACGAGAGGATAATCGGAGGACTTTGTACTTAAGATTTTTCTCTCTCTTCGATATTTGAGTTGCGCGATCCAATCAGAATATTTCACGCTCGTGATTGGTGCGCCGTATCTCGTTTCTGTCTCCAGCGTTGCATCTTTCTTATTTTTAAATAAAAATAATTTAAAATTCTGATTGATGTCGTAGACTAAGCGTAATTATTATAATAGTACATCACTCAATTATAATATAATGGGATTATATAATAATACGGTGCCAGCAGAGTATAATTGTCAAATATACGATATAACGTAAAAAGTAGCATAAGGAATTAAAAGGGACTAACACTTGTCAGTTTCGAAAAATCGATGTTTGTTTTTGCATTTTTCTTATCGAAAGTGCCTTTGGAATGAGCCACTAAAAGGGTTTGGCAGAATTTTTTCTATTTCGAGAGTTACAATTCGTCATACATGACGGCGCACAGCCGATCCGCGCGCCCCTGTATAGGGCTGCAGCGCTACTAGGACGTGTTTGATTTTCCAACTCGACCGATTATTTTCGTGAAAATCTCGTGAATTTCTCCTTTGACATGGAAGGCGAACTTTATGGACCAGGCATTGCAGACTTAACTTATGTCTCACGTTTCATATGTTATAACGTTCTAAGACTTAAAACGTGTTTTTATAAAAGCTGCATTTTTTTAAACTAGTGTGCATGCTTACGGGAGAACAACTAAGCAAATGACAATAAGCTTTTTCTCAAGTACAATGAAAACGCTTGTCGAGTTCCCGATAGTTTAGTCTTGACTGATTTCGTTTTGCTAATTTTTGACAGTCAAATTGGCTGAAATTGCAATATAATATAGTTCAAATCATCCTGATAAAAAATGCTAATGAGTTCTAGCCCAAAAAATCAAAAGTTTTGGAGATAGGTGGGGCTGATCGAGAAAAATATGACCACAAGCGAATCTAATGTCCCGCTTAAAAGTTGAAGATGAGGTGCAGATTTTTTAATAAACTGTGATCAGCACAATCACTGTCAATACCAGAAACACGGAGAAGATCAGCCCATCTAATAAGGGCAACAAAATCGTGTTGTCCTGGTAACAATAGGCGAAATTAGGGCGCTATCCTGGTAATGTAAATATTACAAAAATATTAATATTTAATATTAATAATACAGGTTCAAAATATTACAGGTGGAAGACAGTTCAGTCAATGAAAGGCAATACATGTTATTAGTCCAATCGGTTCAGCCAAGACTATATATCAGTCCAACTAGCAACTGCAAGACATATTATTGGGCCAGTCGGTTAAGACAAAACTATCAATTAGTGCAACCAACAAAGGCAAGAAATGTTTTTAGTCCAGTCGGTTAAGACAAAACTATAAATCAGTCCAACCAACGAAGGCAAGACACGTTATTTTCCGACTGGACTAATAACGTGTATTGCCTTTGTTGGTTGGACTAATTTATAGTCTTGTCCTAACTGACTGGACCAATAACATATCTTGCATTTGTTGGTTGGACTGACCTATAGTCTTGTGTTAATTAACTGGACTACGAAATATCTTTGGTAGTCCGGCATGTCTTTTGCCTTGAACAGTATTTACATTGCCGGTACAGCGCCATGACTTCGCCTATTATTACCAGTACAGCGCCATTTTGTTGCCCTTATTAGCTGGACTGGTCTAACCAGTATTTCTAGTATTGTCAGTGATTGTGCCGATCACAGTTTATTGAAAAATCTGCACCTCATGAAATTTCAAGCGGGACATTAGATTCGCTTGCGGTCATATTTTATCGTTCAGCGTAACCTGTCTCGAAAACTTTTGATTTTTGGGACTAATACCCATTAGGATCAGTTGATCAGTAGGCTTTGAACTATATTATATTGCAATTTTAGCTAATTTGACCGGGGCTGGATTTTAATGTAAATTGTGCGGGGTCTTTCGAAAAAGTAAACGATCGAGACCTCGCTGGCGTAACAAATTGTTGTTGAATTTTTAATTTCTGGTAATTAGGGTAGAACCAATCCTGTTAACCGTTCTACTCTATACTTTTGACAGGAGTGCTGTCAATGCCATCTGTCGATCGTGTAAGTCAATATTTAAATATGAAAAAAATCATGTGTGAAGTTCAATAAGGCGCAATAGAATAGAAAAAGTCCCATATTGAAATCAAGGTGTAAATTCTTCTTAATTCTAAATAATGTAATTAACAATTTCTATAATAATAAAAAAAATGAATATAATATATAATACTTCACACTATATATAAACTATACATAATATTTTCGCCTGGGGAAGAACTTTTTGTTACTTAGGAATCATTTAACTTATGAATGAACTATGCCTTTAAAAGTCAAATTTTTTATTACATTCGATTTGACTTACATGTTTTCTTTTGATACTAAGGTCAAACATGAACTAATCAAATGGAATCAACAGAAAATTTTAATTAATTAATTATTATTATTATTATTTATAAGTGATATTTAAACTAAACTTGGAAAATAATCTTAGAAAGTGAAGTAGAAATAAAAAATTGAATACCGAACATCGAAACTGTATTTTTCGAATTTGATTGTCAAACTTCTATTTAAGGTGACGAATTGAGATTCCGAAAATTCCAAATCGCCTGTGAAATTTTTACAGAGCTTAAGGAAAACCATAAATACGAAAAAAACTAAAAACTGAAAAACATAAGCAATAAACATTAAAACTCTAAGAACGTAAAACAGAAATATGAGCTTAAATACAGAAACTGGTAACTGTTTCTAATTATAAAATTGTACTCTTGTCATCGAATCCAGTATCTAGAATTTTGAAATCAGTCGCGAAATTCCATCACTGAGTTTCCGAATTAGCTTTTAATTGGTCATAGGATCGTGCTGACTGACTTTTGATTTATTAAGTTCCAAACGTTCTAGATGGGATTCATATCTTGAGATTTTCCCGGTCAGTCGTGAAAGGTGACTTTTTTTCGACGTAAAAACGTGCTAATTAGTCTGATGAACCTGGAAAATCTAGCGCACCAGAAGTATAAAAAGTATAAAACACAGTCCGTCTTCCTCCCAATACTCTTACGACCTGATCGCGAGCCTAAGCAATATTTGTGAAAAATTTGATGCCGATTGTTCAAAAACTGCGGCTTTTCCAACAATATTTATCCTTTGTACCCCCTCCCCCTCCATACTCTCACGACCTGCCTGGAAGCCCAAGGAATATTTGTGCGAAATTGGATGCCATTTGTTAAAAACTGAGTTTGTGCCCTACTCCTATCTCCACCCCTTTTATCCCTCCTCTATACTCTTACGACCTGTCTGGCAGCCTAAACAATTTATAATTAGGCTTTCTTATAGTTAAGCGTAATTATTATAATAAATACAATATACAAGATGAGTAGCATATAAAGTTTGGTATTAAATAATGTAATAAACAAAATTTATAATTAAATTATATAAAATATAAAATATAATTTTATAAATCGAATTTATAAAGGTACTTCTTGGTATTTGGGGCTTGCGGCCCAATAGGAATATTGCACCGTCGTCGAAATGTCCATTTCACTTTCAGTAACCAAGCTTCCATTCATTAAGCTGAATGCAAGGAAGAATTTTCTCTGAGATACCGCTAAGTTATCAGTTTATGATTGCCTTACGAGGAAATTCTCAAATGTTTAAAACTGCACATACTGCAAGGCAAGACTGGCGTAAGAAAATAACATGAGTGTCTAATCATAATATGAGTATGAAAGCAAGGCTCGTCGAGGTGAGAGTTTGCAGTTCAGATCTGCAAAATTATTAATTGCGAGAATCACAAGTAAGAGTTCACAAAATTCAAAATTCTCAGCTCTTTCTTTGTATATATTGTAGATGTATATCAATCTGCCCCCTTCTCCATCCGGATACAGACTTGCATACAGACATCATCTCTCGAGAAATCGGTTTCTTTCGTGCCAATTTTAGATCGTGCAACAGTCTGTTGATACAATACGCTTGACGGGCCTGGTGCGTGTATGCCCTCGACTATAACTTCAAACTCTGGATCGAGCGGTGAAGAGCATGCGGTTGTACAGCGACACGGTCGGATACCGGCAAATGGTGTTGGACGCCGCAGATATTGCTGGATGCCGGCAGATGATTTTGGATGCCGGAAGATGATGTTCAATGATACAATATGGAGTTGAATGTCGACATGAATTGTTTTATGATGACATATGGTGGTCAATACCACCACATGGTGTTGAATGCCGGCATATGGGTCCTCCTACTGATAGAAGCTGATTCCATGTCTGAAGGACATGGAGCAGGTCCCTCGAATGCACTGTTGCCCTAAACAGTGAGGGTTGTTGCAGGATCTGTTGGTTCGCAGTGGGCAGCCGCTCTTCCTTGCTGGCAGGTGTCTTGATCTATTTGTCATAGTTACGGGCCACTGAATTTCTTAATCCACTTCCGGAAGTTTCGATAGTGTGCTGTATAGACAAGTTGCTCGGTGATGGTAAGTGTAACGATGCAATATCGTTAAGGTTCAAGCCCTAACGTTGGACCGTTATCTGTTGCGTCTCTCCATTAGTGTTTGGGAAGAATGATATAAGGAGGGTATTATAAGAAGAGAGGGATGCGAAAAAGGGATAGACTGCAGTGGGAAAGGCTGTTATGACGCAGTAGTAAAGGAAAACAAGATAACGGATTTCTGGAAGAGAAAAAGATGCTGCAAGGAGATGTTAGATATGGCGGAGAAAGTCGGACACCATCTTAGTACTGTAGATAACCGTACTTTTCACATACTGGTGATGGCTGAAAATGGAGCACCTACATTTTTAACCTGACTCTCGGCAAAATTAGAACAATTGTAAAAACAGGTAGACTGCCAATTTTTAAAAAGCTCCCTTTCGTTTTTCTGTTCATTGTTTTCTGATTTTCTAGTATATTTTACAGCACATATATGTATCTTGAATTTTTTGGTCAATACTTTTATCGGTCTTTTTAACATATATTTTTTTAATAAAAATCGATAAAGTGGTTTTCGAGAAAACCTATATTCTTAATTTTTCTTCACAACTCCATAATTTCTAAAAAAATATAATTTAAAGGTTAAAAAGCTTTAAAGTTTTTTACTACCTTAGGATGAATATTTAACATAAATTTCAGCCTGATACGAGCGGAGCTGATTTGCCATTCTTGTCCGGATACACTCTTTAATTTTTTCTCTGTTCATAAACAGGCGCAGAAAACTAGATGCATACTGTATGAACTAAAGAGTTCAAATAAAGATAAAACATTTGCTACTGGCTTAGTCGATTTGTTATGTTGCATCTGATTCAAATATGACCCTTGCCAGCGCTGCCAAAATTTCTGGGCCATTTGTTGCAAATGCTGGTATAGATTGAGCCGATTTTGTGAAAGATCACGTAGATCTGGCTCTGGGATATCGGTGACGCGTCTTCAATCAGGAAATGTCGGAAGGTTAAAGGAGTAAGGTTAGTGGGATTATTTGAGATTGAGGACAAGATACGTGAATTCAAACGTGCTTCAATTTGTGTTAACAACGTATACAGTTCTTCGTAGGTAAGACTCGTTTCTCCCACTACACAATACACATGTTTTTTCGCTGATTTCAGTACGGCATCCCATAAACCTCCGAAATTTGGTGCACTAGGAGGTATCATGTGCACATTACTTTGAAATTCGTTGGCAGACAATAAAGCTTTCAATTAATTAAGATTGTTGCATGCGCCTACAAAATTTGTGCCGGTATCAGGATGAATATGTTTACATAGACCTCGTCGAGAGATAAAACATCACATACAATTTAAAAACGTATCAGTTGAAAAATCGCGTGCTACTTCTATATGTACCGGTTTAGTTGTGAAACACACAAAAATGCACATATATGCGACTACGCGGTCTGTCTTTTGGAAAAATCACGTTCGACATAATCGATTCCTGATGTGTAGAATGGTCGCTCTGGAGTGACTCAAAAAGATGGTAAATTCGCTATGATGTACGCGGTCCCTATCGGTTTGACTTTGAACCACGTGACGCATTTTCGTAGTACCCCTTTTACCGCGTTTTTACATGGGATTGGCCAGTATTGAGTCCTCAAAGATGCTATCACACTTTAGCATCTTGCGTGCAATAAACGTTCGTGTTCATACGATATTTTAATAAAGTCAGCGGATTGTTTGCTGATAAAATAAACGGATGTTTCTAGTCGTAAAGTACTGGTGCTTTTGCGAGGCGTCCCCCCATCCTAAGGAGACATCCTCTATCGATGAATGGCGAAAACGAAATCAAATTAGACGTTTTTGAAGTTTGTCTAATTTTCCTAATTTCGCTTATCTCGGATGAGAAATCTTGGGCCTGAGCGAACTTTAAAAGGCAGTTACGTGCACGAGTGAATTCTTCGGGTTTAAGATTTCCAAGCTGTCGACTGGCATTTGCGACTGAAAGATTCCTAGAAAAACGAAGGCAGTACGCTGTCACTCTGATAAAGTGACAACGAGTATAAGTTCACTATTACGTTCATCTAGCGCATCTTTTACATGTAAGGTTCGTTGAGGTGGGCACAAGTTTGAGTTTCTGGATAACCAGGGTGGTTCATTTCACCAAAGTTTGCAGTCGTGTAGATCTTTCGGGTTGATACCGCTTGAGATGATGTCAGCTGGATTATCCTGTGATACGACGTGGTACCAGTTGTTATTTGTCAAGTTTTGAATCTCACTGGTACGGTTCGCAACATACGTTTTTCAGCGACTGGGCGAAAACTAGATCCAATACAGAGTAATTATTGAATCAGTCCAGAAGTAACTTTCATTAATTTTCAAATTCAATGCTGTGCTAATAGATTCGACTATCTGTCCAAGGATTAGGGCAGCCTGAAGTTCAAGTCGTGAAAGAGAGATTTTTTTATTGGGGCGACTCGAGATTTGGCACATAGTAAATGTACAGCGTGATTGCCATAACGATCGGTCGTTCTTGAATAAATGGACGCACCATATGCAGCCCCTGAGACATAGCTGAATCAGTGCAGTTGTGTGGTTACCGGATTATCGCGAGGAACCCATCTTGTGCCAGGGTCCGACTAGGCCTAAAGATTCGAAGATTTGCGCTGCCTTCAATAAAATTTTCCTTTTTGTGATTCTTGTTAGAGGAGTTTTTAAAACTGAGTAGCGTAAAGCGTCAAGCATAGAATGACATAAAAGTCCAAGAAGATTAGGGTCTTCATCACCCTAAATTCATTTTTTAAATGTTGCATGATGCTTGTTTAAAAGAACTCGAGAATCGTTGCATGCCGATTAACGTAATTCGAGGCTAGCGAAATTCAAAAGTTGACTGAGTTCCTTTTTCAGTTGTTGAGGAGCTTTTACAGAGTCAACTCCTATCGCGAGATCAACAAGATAAAATTCCCTGATGATGACATCACTGTCAATGGAAAATTCCTTTTTATTTTCTACTCCGATCTGCCTTAATGTTCGAGTTGCTAAAAAGGGTGCTGTGGCTGTCCCCTACGTCTCTGTGATAAGCCGAATGTGCTGAATTTTTTGATATGGCTTCACAAAATTCGCTACAAATCTCGCTGGTCTGGAGTGATTCTAATTTCGATACATCTGAGTAATATCGGCAGAAAGAACAATACTATGTTGACAGAATCTCAGGAGAATTGAAAAAAGGTCACATTGAACGTCAGGTCCGACGGATTGAACCTCATTGAGTGAGAGTACGAAAGAAGTCTTGACGGAGCCATCGAACTCTACACGAACTTTGCTCGTGGTACTGCTTTACTTGAAAACTGCGTGATGTCAGAGATAAAAAATTTGTCCGTGTGAGTTTATTTGCTCTAGAGCTATTTTTTCAATATGTCCTAGTGCTTCATAATCGTCCATGAATTCAATATAATTTTTCTTGAGTACTGGATGCCTTATGAGCTTTCGTTCTATCGAGATGAGACTTTTTTCTGCTATATCATGTGAATTTTCCAGCTCTGATACGTCGGGTTTTAAAAGAAGAGAAACGGCGAGTCTTCCCTCGTTATCACGTTCAGTTGTAGCTTGAAAATGCTGCTCACAGTCGTTTTGTGAGTCTAGGTCTGGATACGGTCTCCTTGAAAAGACGCTTTCGCTTTCCCAGAAACGCGCAAAGTCATCATACAGCTGTTGGTTGGTAATAAGATTGCAACTTGACGTTTGTTTGACCTTTAAGGATGAAAGTTCCTTGAGAACGGCTACTATCCATCCAATGTGGTTATTTTGAATAATCGGATGATCGCCGTGCAGTTGTATCTGACCTACGCATAAGAGCTTCCCAAATAAACCAGCGGTAATTAAGAGGTCGACAGATCGAGTTTTCGCAAAATAAGGATCAGCCAATTTGATTCCTTCTGGAATGTCAAAGTAGCGGTAGACGAGCAGCGCTCGACATTCATGGCGATTGCCCTGACTATCCCTAATCCGCACAATGGCAGTACCTAATATAACGTGATCACTGTCCCTAGAATTTGTTATAAGTGAGGCCTTGGCTGCGAATTCACTGTTTAGTTTTAAATTTGGTTCCTCACATTCGGCAGTAGTTTTCGCGTCGCGTTCGAGGCGTAGTAACGTGTTATGTTTTCCTGGAAATTTGCTACACGGACTGAGGGTGCATTTCTTATTCCGATATCAAAGAGATAAAAAATTAAAACAGTTGCGAAGACGTGATGCTTCTTGTATTCTAGATAGTATAGAAATTTCAAGTAATTAATCACAGTTATAGAGGGCATAAGTGTCGTTACAAAGTGGGCACGTCTTTTTGGTAGTTGAATGTGAAGTCAATAGCGTGGAAGACTGTGATTTTGCGCCTTTAGTATACAACTGTTTTCTGCTATTAATATTATTGTTACTACTTGTATCCTGTTTCTCGACAGTAATCTTCTGAAAATATTTACAATACTTTTCTAAGAACTTCATAAGATCCTGTAATGTAGGTTTCCTAGAAATTGACAACAAAGGTTTTTCCCATTTGCGATTCGTAAATTGGTCGAGTTTCGTTGTTAATAAATAAATAATCATCGTATCCCAAGTATCGGTTTGCTCGCCTAAAGAAATGAGTGCTAACAAGTAGTTATTCGTGTCGTCGATCAGCTGTCTCAGAGATGCGTAAGACTGTTTTGTAATTGGATTTAAATCAAATACTGATTTCATGTGATAGTGAATCAGCGGAAGTGAATCCGTCAATTAATCCCTGCCATGCTAATTTATAATTTAAATCAGAGACGCCGAGTGATTTAATGACACGAGCCGAGTCTCCAGTTAATGCTGAGGTGAGGTAGTGAAATTTATAAATATTTGAAAGTCGCGAATTTTCATAAAGGTCTCGCGGAATGGTAACCAGTCTTTAAATGAGCCATCAAATTTCGGCAGCGTGATTGTAGGAAGTTTTACACTAAGTGTAATTACAAGACGATGTATCTGATTGATTATTTTGAATTCGTATTGCAGAGTCCACCTTAAATTGCTAAATAAAATCCCTAACCTGAGTAAGAATGTCAAAGTAAGTGTTTTTGAATTATTTGCGTTCCTCTGCTTGTGTCTCACTTGTAATTTTATCACTCATAACCAATTCTTCAATTGCGGTTTGTACGGTGTCATATTTTTCGTAAAGAGTTTCGAAATTCTGCGTAAGGGCTAGTAGTGAACCTACATCGGAAGCCCTATCGTGTTCAGGGAAGAAATTTTTAAATTGCATTAGCGCCGCTTTGATTGGCACTCACTTGGACTTGAACCCAATTAGTTCTGTCATTTTTTACGCAAGTGCAAAGTTTGAAATCAAGAAAATGCATAATGGATTTGGAGGCTCACCGAAATGAAGAAATGTACTGCTGTAGATTCAACTCCTCTCTGGATCTCTGGGCTTGGTATTGGTTTGTATTTAAGAGCACACCATGTGCTAAAATTACAAAATATACATTTTTTCATTATCCTCACCATAGTTTAGGTTTAGCGCGTCTCTAAGAGTACTGGTCCTCCAGCCCCTTCTACCCCAGGCCTTTTCCAGGTTCAGTCGCTGGTTACCCTGTTACCACTTCCTGCTTAGAATTCATGAAAAATTTGGAAATAAGTGGCAACGTTATACCAATCAGAGAAGTGATCATTGAGCAAGAGTCATAGCATCAGACGGATAACTGTACATCGGCTAGACAATAAGATGACCTCCAGACCGGATGAGGCATCATGAAAGTTCTGCCTTAGTACAGTGAAGTAATTTTAGTTGAAGATAGAAACGTACTTTCTGTCGATTTTCCTTGCTTTAGGACAACTTGAGTGAGATTCTAGATTTAAGAAAGTTGACAAAATCGTGGAAAGAGCCCAAAGGCTAAATAATATGCTTTCAATTTCAAAAATAAAAATATTCTTCACCATAGTCTAAACAAGCTCAGATATCTTCACATGGAATTATCGAATATATCCTGGGAAGTAAACACGATTTATCCAAAACAAAGGTTGTTGGAAATAGGATCATTTTCGATTATATTAGCAGGCCTTTCATATTATTTGCTCTCTATGGCTTTCTTACCTACTTGAACATTCCCTTTTAAAAACTCGAAATTCATTAATGGTTGCGTTTCGTTTATTGCGTATGCGTACAGATTACTCAATATTACATATATTTGTGTAAAAGTTAGACTATAGGTAATGTTTTTTCATGTATAATTTTGAAACATACAAATAAAATATTTATATTTGGATTCTTGAGAGATTCTTTGACCAAATTTAATATTTTCTCTATTCACGAACGAGCACAGAAAACTAGAGACGTACTGTATGAACTAAAGATTTTTAATACAGATAAAGAATTAAAAGATGAGGTGAGAAAACGAGCAATAAATGTCATTTTTTAAATTTTAATATGGCATATCATAATTATTGATTTTTTTAAATCATCAGATTGAACAATGTTCATTACAGCTGACCCAACGTCCCTTAGTATTCAGCACATGTGGATTATCAACTTTAGATTACCTCTTGCTACAAAGTGTCAGAACTTACTATTAAATTTTACTTAAATTAACAAAATTACAGATTTATGAATTTATTTAGTTTCAGATAACACACAATAAGCGAATGAATAAGTATACAACATTTTTTACTATTTAGACTAACAATTGGTTTGCGGATTTTTACCAAGAGAAATCTGCGTTTGACCCCAGTAACAAAGTGCACACTTGACGAGTTTTGCCAAATATCCTATGTTGGTGTAAATTGTACCTTATTAAATCGCGTTATGTCCAATACCTCTACACATTATGTTTAACACCGTATCCAACCCACTCCAGTTTGAAATCATTCCTTAAAATAGCATTTTTCATTCTTTAACAATAATTGGATCATTTGGAGCTTTGAAAAATTGAATTATTTAGCTTTTTCCTGCTCTCGATTACTTTTTTTCATCTCGATTTGCCATCAAAACAAACGAACTTCACTATTTTTGTTCATAATTTCAACACTGCGGATCTATTATCTAAAAGCAGCATTTCATCTTTCTTTCACGTAGAATATGGAAAATATCTCGCAGATCACTCACAACACTCAAAGATCATTTAACACTTTCAGTAAATTGCTTTTACTGTGTTACTAAACCTAATCCTTTTTTTTGTTATGCATTTGCAACGATCATAGGCTAACTGCCACCGTCAATACATAGTACATTTTTAACTCAGAGTTCCAGGAAATTGGATAAAAGACGACTATCTAACAGTATCGAATAGCAAATTTATGAGAATTGAAAAAAAATTGTCGAGAAATTGTCGATCTGACGAACCGTGAAATATCGAAACTTCCTAACCCTTCGAGACGAAGTGCATTTGTAGGGAAGACAATGACACCTGCAAAAAATCGTAATAAATAATAGTGAAATTTCCACAATTAAAATTATTGCATCAAAACAGATTTCATCTCTTAGGTTGAGAACTAGGGTTGTGTAGAAGAATAGTATAAGACTATCACACAATTAAAATTTCAATGTTTTCTTGAGTCTAGTGCAACAAATATAACTATGAAAAGATTAATCTCATAGCGTCTCGTACTACATTAAAATGATAAATTAAAGTCGCAGAAAACGCAATTTCGCGTCTGGAGAAACTAATGTTTTAAAAGGTAATTTTTTCATCAATAAAAAGAAATTTCCGACAAATTGAAGAAAAAAAATTACTAACATTGTTTTTGGTTTCAGAATATACAAAGACAAACTTGCGCATTAGTTTAAACTATTTCTGATTATTAAGAGAATAATTTATGCACAAATTCTAGCACATATATCTATTGAACCTAATTAAAATTATTACATTATTTAGAAAATTATTTCGCTCGAATTGAGGAAACCCAAATTGAAATAGTTTTGAAATTCATTATCTAAGCACCTCCACATAGAATGTATTGGTTGTAAAATTGTGCACTATGGTACTCTTTTTTACTAGATTTCGGTGACAATCTTGGATATAAACAACAAAAAAGTATTATTGACAATGCGATACGTAATAATAATTTTTTCATATCAATCATAAATGTATTAAAAACTTAATAATTTAAGGACTGACATTCAAAAGTACCTAACCCACAACAATTTTGAAATTCTTTATTTCTTTTGAAATTTTGGAATTTTTAATCTAATGCTCTTCAAATGTTAATAGTAAAAATCTCAAATAACTTTTTGATTTTCTTCATAGAAATCCTCAAAAATGGTAGAAAGCAGGGTCAGTTGGATTCAAAACGACCTAAACCCAACTGACTTCTTATGGAGAATCGTGACAAGAGTGAAAGAACATGCTCACGGTAAGATACTTTTTCCCCTGTTTGTCAAAAATACAATACAATAAAATAAATATAAATATAAATAAAAATATGCAATATACAATAAAGGTTTATTAGCTAGACATTTTGGATAAAAATTGAAAAAATGAGCACATTTTGAGTATTTTTAAAACCACTTTTTTAAGAGTCAAAAATTCTCTGTACGAATATTTATATTATTAAAAAAGAAGAACAATTTATCCTGATGACTTTTTCTCATAAAATAAAAAATTACCAGAGTTATAGCATTTACAAAATTCCAAAAAATACCCGAAAATGAATATTTTAAGCCAAATAACGCACGATATAAAAAAAAGACAAGAAAAGAAAAATGTTACTTTTTGAATGCCCTACAAGATTATTATAACAACTTTTCGAATTTTCTTGAAAAATCAAAAGTTCAAATTTTGACAGGATAAAAAATAATAGAAAATCCAAAAATTACATTTTTTATTCAATAATTTCACAGTATTTCAAAGATTCTCAAATGGAATGGGAAAATGTTACCA
Source organism: Druon quercuslanigerum (assembly GCA_010014905.2). Lineage (NCBI taxonomy): Eukaryota > Metazoa > Arthropoda > Insecta > Hymenoptera > Cynipidae > Druon > Druon quercuslanigerum. The sequence goes on from JAAAKG020151391.1 coordinate 19,348, forward strand.
TGTGAACTCCCATCTAACCTACGTAGCATAAAACATCAACCAGCTATGAGTCTCGGTTGAAACTACCCCCCCCCCCCCACCCGCCTGATTAGTCAAAGTTTCTTGGGACTGCTGTAGTAATTAGAGTCTCCACCCTAGATGCTTATAAAAAAACGACAGAAGTTGCAATAAAATGTTTAATAACAAATTTTTTTAGAATACACATTGTTTAAACGATACAATGGAACTACGTAAGTTTTAATACCAATGCATGTTATGAATTGTAATAATATACATTTGTGAAAATGATACATAATTTTCCCCATGCTTTAACCTTGAACTTTAGAAAGTGTGTGGAATATCCATAGACCGTGCGTGTAGAGGAGTAGAGCGAGGTAAATATATTATAGAGCGCGATACAAATCCCTTTAAAACTTATTTGTGAACTTTTGGTTGATTTTAATACTTTTATAATCATTAATTATGAGATCAAAGAAAATTAGGAATTAATTTCTGTATTTTTAAAGTGAAATTAAGCAAACAAAAAAATGGTGTGATAACGTCAAACAAAAAATACCGTTTCTCTAGGGTTTGATGAATAATGATATTATCAAATAATGATGAATGTTATTCATCACGTGTAATTAAACGGTACTTTGAATGAATGATAATAAGGGTAACTTATATGTAATTACATGTTAGAAAGCCTGCGTATCATTTTATATATTTAATTCATATGCCTATTATACGGACATGCTACTGCGCATGACAAATTGTGCTTTTAAAAAAGATCTTAAAGTATACACATCACGATCTGACAGCGTATTGAAAAAAGAACATTGATTATGTTCATCAGATCCAATGCAAAAAATAAGTTAAAGTATTCTTTCGATGTTTTGAAATGGAAGCCAAAAAATATGCACGATGCGATACTCCCAATCATGATATTAAATTGGATTATGGGTCTATACATCTGGGAATACCCTTTGGGAAAACCACGACCTGTGCTTACATTTATCTACGTTTTTCTAATGAATTCTCTTTACTGGTTCCTTGCTGTATTTCGTTATGAAGAGTTGGAAGTTGATAATTTAACGAGAACAGGCAGAAATGTTTTTGCACTTATTGCATATTTCAGTATTACCATCGCAATATCATCGATTATCATTGGTTGGTATCATAATAAGGTATGTGTTACTTATGTTAACTATAGAGTCACAGAAAAAAATTTCGAAGAATAAAACGATTTGATACTCATAAAAGCAAAAAAAAATTTGTTCAATAAAAGCTTTTTTTCAACAAAACTCTTGTTCAATCGACAAAAATTTCGTTAAACCAATAAAAAATGAGACTTTTTGATTCAACCAAAGTTTTCCTAGGTTAAAAAGAGGTTTTAAATACGAACTAATTAAACTATTTTCGAACAGTGTTTTCCGATTTAATTAATACCAGTTTATAACCATATCTAAATGATTTAGTCTGTGTACTAATTAAAGAAATTGACTTTGTTTAAGACGTTAAAACATAATATTAAAAGATTGGAAGATTTGGACGTAGCGTTAGAACTTTTGGATCTTCCAAATAACTATCGAAAAATTTTCAATACTACGTTGTTGAAAACAGCAACGTGGCTTATCATGGTTTTAGTTCTTATAGCGATTGACATACAGTTCCTAATATTAAAGTTTGATTGGCTGGAATGTGTATACCTTCTATTCATGTTTCAATGTCCACTTCATCTTAATTCTGTGGTTGACTTCACCTTTACATCACTTGTGAAGTAAGTACATTTGATGGTGAATTTTTAAATAATATTACTCGATACGATAAAGTAATTTTACAGAATGTTTTATTATATCCTGAAAAATTATCTATATATTTTCTAAATAGTGCTTCATTCTATAAGCTAATAAATAGTCTAATTTATAAATTCATTTAGTAAAAGTTTTATAGTGTATATTATAGAAGTTTGACTGGAATAATGGCAAAAAAACCTAATTGTTCTTTCAAATCCAGTATTATAGGAATCAGATTCGAAGATATTAATTTACTTCTAAAAAGACATTTGGGAAAAAAACCAGAGACAAAAAATGTCAGAGAGTCTTACTCTAAATACAATAGAGTAAGTGCTCTAGTTATGTCAACCGAATATAGCGACATGTTAAATGAGAAACAAATAGAGAAACAACAACTGATACTAAGCCGGTAAGTAATTGAATTTTGACACAATACAAATTTTTAATGCATAAATAGTATCAAATATCAGTTATTACACATCGATAAATTTTGAATTTGGCTACTAAACTAATAAATAGAAAATATACATTTTTTGGGTACAGTTTCGAAAAGGACTTATCTCCGATTTTTTCACATCTCGCATATTGATGTATTTTACAACGCTGATCACGAACCAGCCATAAAAATACGCGCAAATGTATGTATGCAAGTATGTTTGTATGTATGAACGTCTGTCTGTCTGCATGCACAATAACTTTAAAAAAATTAATCTATTAGATTGGCCTTTGGTACAATCTTTTCTATTCCTAAACTAAAGGTCAAGTTCGTTAGCCAGCCATTTTGGACAATAATTCAAAAAGTTAGCGCATTTTGAATATTTTTGAGACCACTTTTTTCAAAGTTCAGAAATTATCTGTACGGATATTCATAGTATTCAAAAAGACGAACAATTTATCGTAATGCCTTTTTTCACAAAACCAAAAAGTAAGGAGAAGAAAAATGTTGATTTTTGAATGCTGCCCCCTCGCCCAGCTTGCAAATTATTTTTAACTAAATAAAGTATTAATTAAATTAAACTCAAAATTAATTAATTGAAAAGTTAATAAAAAAATATTTGGAGATGAAGCAATAAGGCACAACTGCTATGTAGAACACGATGCGATATAAAATTCAATGGAGAAAGTCTGTGTCACTGAGGTTATAGGGACATGATTGAAAAGTTAAAAAACAGTAAGGCTGCTGTGTAGACCATTTATGTAACATTTAAATTGTAAAAAAAAAATTGGAAATGAAAAAATTCAGTTTTTGAAAAAACAGCTGAAGTTGAAATAAAATGTTTATTAACAACAGATTTTTCTACAGAATATGCATCTCTTTAACCGAGAAAATAAAACTATATGTTTTTTGCTGCCAATGCATGTTATGAATTCTAATAATATAAATTTATGTAAATGATATACAATATACACGAGATACATGATGAGAATATGCTTGTTAAAGCCGAAGGAGCTTTAACAAAAGTGAATTCACAATCACCAAATTACTGTTGTCGATGCTTTGACTTTCATTTTTAAAAAGTATGTGCAAAAGTGGGGAATATACAAAAACTGAACACGCAGCGCGAGGTAAATACATTATCGAGCGCGAAGTGCGAGAACCAACCTCATTCTTTGTGAGCAATAGTAATATCAATGCTAATAACCGTCACAAATATAGGTATTTATCAAGGGTTTATTACAAAAAAATATTGCTTTTTTTGAAGCTGCATTAAGATTTAGAATAAATAAATACGAAATTTACTACTAGTGTACGTAATCATAGCTTGGCGGATGGAAATTTACAGAGCTTTTGAGAGATTTTGTTTTCGATTTGTGGTCTTAATTCCTTTTTAAACGAAAACATGATTACTAACATAAGTAGATCAATATGTAAGTCTATATTTTTGACACTATTACAATAAAAAAAACACAAATTAAAATGTTCAGTTTATGTTTCAAACTTGTGCTTTAAAGAAATATCGACCTATTATACATTTTTCCGATCTGTAGTCATGCTTCTATTAAAAAAGTATTACCCGTATTGAAGGAAACCATATCTAGTTCTGAAATTTGTTTATTTCCATAAAAAAAATTTAATTTTACGGTTATTAAGATTATCCTTACTTTTAATATTGCGTAAGTAGTGTTATAATTTATATGAAAATTAACTTTAACATTAAAAATGTGAATTAAATGCATATCGAAAATAATAAGTGTACACTTTACATCTCAGCTGACTGATTGCATTTTTCACTGTACCCTGATGGTTTCGCTGTACCATAGTGTGTTTGCGCACAGGAGTCGGCAGTTTTAACTACTCAGCCCTCTGGCTGTTTTAGAAAAGTGGCAGTACTATTATTTTTAGTTTGTTTTTAATTAACGTATTTATTATTTGACATTAACTAAATACGAATATAACAGCTTATTGTGTGAAGTATAAATTACCACAATCAACAATAAAAATAATACAAGGGAATCCACATAATATTAAGCCTGAAGTCCAATCAAAAATGTTAACACAATTAGGTCGATGGATTCAAAATCTGGTTTTGAAAGTTAGAGGAGCTTAAATTACATCACAAACTGTAATAAAAATACTAGAGTTTAGAATTCGTAGGAAATGTTTCGAAAAATAATTAGTTATTTATTCCTCCAGAAAACTTAGCTAAATGAAGTTAGTCTAATTGTTAACGGTAACGAAAAGATAGCCTATTCTTCGTAGAACCCATCAAGGTCTAAAAATATTACCGTGATCTATTATTTGACTTAAAACATTTTATGCTTTAAATTACCTTTCTAAAATGTGAATTCAATTAATTAATATGTATGTACTAAAAAAATTAATTATTCCGGCTTTCCTAATGTATTATTAAAGATTGGTCATATTATCGCACTGGCCGTTTTAGCCCCACATACCCTACACGTCGTAGTCACCTAATGTAATGAGACTTTTTTTTAAATCCTTTATCTTAGACAAAAAGGAATATTTTATACAATAATCAAAGCCTAAGTGTGGGTCGTTTAAAAAATATGTAACGCATTTAAAGGAGAGGGGGGTTCAACTCGAGCGTTGCACCAATGTACATAAAACTCACAAACAATTACTATAGAATAAGTGTTACGAACGGGGTGGGGAGTAAAAAATACCAGGAAAAACTATCACCTATTTTTTGAAAAACCTTATCGAGTATTGCACAATCAGTTCGCGCTTCATTAAATATATAAACTTTCCATGAAACGTCTATTTAAACTAATAAGTAGTTATGATATGTGTACTAAGGAATTCATTTATATTTTCCTCAGATATCTTCATATGGAATTATCGAATATATCCCGGGAAGTAAACAATATTTATCAAAAACAAATGATGATGGAAATAGGATCATATTTGATTATACTAACTGGTCTTTCATATTATTTATTCTCTATGGCTTTTTTTTCTATTCGAATATTCCCTTTTAAAACTGCACAATTCATTAGCGGCTGCGTTTGGGTTATTGTGTATACTTACAGACTACTCAATATTACATCCAATTGCGCAAAAGTTAGTCTAGAGGTAATGTTTTTTTATATATCATTTCGAAAAATATAAATAAAATATTTATATTTAGATTTTTAAGACTTTCTTTGGCAAAAATTTAATATTTTCTCTGTTTACATACAGGCGCAGAAAACTAGAGGCATACTATATGAACTAAAGACTTTAAGTGAAGATAAAGAATTAAAAGAGGAGGTGAGAAAACGAGCAATAAATATTGTTAAAAATGTTAATATTACATGTTATAATCATTAATATTTTATAATAATCAGATTGATCAATTTTCGTTACAATTGACTCAAAGTCCCTTGGTATTCAGCGCATGTGGATTATCAACTCTAGATTACCCCCTTGTGCAAAGTGTAAGAACTTATTATAGAGTTTTATTTAATATAAACAGAATTACAGAATGATTAATTAATTAATTTTTAGTTCACAGGATCGGTGATGACATACCTCGTTATATTAATACAATTCAGTAAGGAAACAAACGAATGAATAACTATACAGCATTGTTGACTGTCGAGCGCACTCAACGACTCTTGCCAAATACCCTACTTAGAGTAAATTATACTTCTGTATATTGCGGTTTATTCAATGCCCCTTACTCTTTTAGTACTTTTTTATTTAAAAAAATATCAAATGCCTCAAAGATAAACAGAATTTTGCGATGTTTTTTGAATCATCTGTAAAATTCGACTTTTTCCACTAACGCTCTTATACCTTGGGGCCCTTCATAACATGACATACATCATATATAAATTAGAATTTGTTTCGCTTCCGTAAAAAATGGAAATGATACGTATATTTTGAGTTATGACTCAAGTTACATTGTATTTTTAACCTAAGCTCATAATCATTAAGCATCTATAAAATAAAGATTCGTTTTACGTATGAATAAATAATTATTTTCACTGTAAGCATAATGTCACTTTTACTATATTCTTTAAACTAGGCTAATATAGTTCAGTTTAATATAAGGTGATAATTGTTGCAACATCGGACTAAGTTAATTGCCTTTATCAAGGCAAACTTTACTATTTTCCCTTAATCGCAGTTATCCCTACTAGAAACGTAATAAAAAAACTTGGAAACATGTTAGATATATATATATATATATATAATAATGTGACGTTCCGTCAGGAAAGGGCCCATTTTGCCTGTATGGAATTACGCGTAACAGTATATAGTCGGATAAATGTCCGACACTGTTAGCCCAGGATAAATCTTCCCGGTTGAAAAATAAGTCGGCACGGAATTTTCGAATTTGAAGTTTCGAAAACCCACTTTTCAAGCAAAATTTATATGTAAAATTGGTGACTGCCTGAAGTGCACGTATTACATTTTTTGTTCGAACACAAAACTTACGAAACTTACAATTTAAACAGAGAGAGAGAGAGAGAGCATACATGCAAGTATGATTTCCCATTGAAAATCCAAATTCCCAAAGGCTGTCGCGAAGTAATCAAAAGTATAAACGTCGGCAAACGCTGTGAAGAGTGGTCGATGGTATATACCAGGGGTGTTAGTTGAAGTTTGCCAGTTTTTTCAATAAAGAAAACACTTAATCCTCAAGGGAATCTCAAAAAAAATTTATTCAAAGTATTGACCATTGGATTCTACACATTTTGCCCATCTTTCAGGCAAATCATGGATACCAATCTAAAAAAAACTTTTTCTCTTTCGAGGCAAATCATTCGACGAGCCATTTTTCGACTTCTTCAAAATTGGCGAAGTGCTGCTCTGGGAGTGAGTGTCAAATCGATGGGAAAAGGTAATAGTCGGGCGGGACGAGGTCTAGAGAGCACGGTGAGTGTGACAATATTTCCATATTTCAATGCTTTTAATGTTTATTCACTACTTTAGCGGTATGAGACAGTGCGTTGTCATGTTGTAGGATAACTTTGCCATGTCTTTGGGCCCCTTCCGGCCGTTTTTCGATCAACGCATGTTTCAAATTGATAATTTGTTGTCGGTAGTGATCCGTATTCACTGCCGCACCAAGGTGTAATAACTCGAAGTACACCACACCACACTGGTCCCACCAAACACAGAGCATTGTCCTACGGCCAAAGCGATTTGGCCTTGGAGTCGATGGGTCGACCTCACGCGGGTTACCAGGCACTCACAGCTGCACAGTAAATTAACAAGGCACTTGAAGCTGTGTAGTAGAGATACATTGCACTGACTTCTCGTTTTTCCTCTTTTCATGTAAGTGTGTTAAAAACCCAAGGCCCAATCACATATAAAGTGTCCAGTCTCCAATGTTGTGCAGAATGGTTTGGCACCTTCTCGGAATGATCTCAACCAATTTTTTGGCGTAGTCCATTTAAAAGGACAGTTTTATTATTTGTAATTAATTATTTAGATATTATTTTATTTATTTATATATTTATCATATAGATGTCCCTGAAAATTGGAGAAAGTTTCTGAAAGTCAAAGATCGGGGCAATGTGGCCTGCAATAATGTGCATCTACGATATTATTACAGAAAGATACCATTTTTTTGGAAACCTAAAGAATGAGATAAGAAATCATTGACACAAGACTAATAGTGTGATCCATTTGATCGTGAACAATAGTAAAAATAATTTTTTTCTCAAAAATATGTGCCTATGTATTACTGCATATTATTGTAGGGCCTCCAATAATCTGCATCTACCATATTAAAACAGAGATGACATTTTTTTGAAACCTAATGAGGCTGCGCTCCAAGCCAAACAAGTCATTTACCTATATTTGGCGTCGCTCATAGCGGACATTGAGCTGCATAAAGAGAATCAGCTCTTCTTGAAGCAGTTTTTGACGATCCGAAGGCTCGACATTCCAAACGGCTTCTCCGAAGGGACATTGATGGTTGGCTGAAGCGCACACACTCCAGGCGGACGGTTTCGGATACGTTTTTAATTTATAAAATTTCCTGTAAAACAGAAAATGTCATCCCCTACACTTGACAGATTCTTTAATTTTTTTCTTATTCGCTTCTGTTTTAGATTCAGCCCAGGAGCAGAAGTTTTATATTAGGCAGCGCATCAGATACTGCGTTACTTCGAGAGAATCAGCTATCCTGGAAGCGTTTTTGACGACCAGATCACGACACCAGCTACTATATTGGTTTTGGCCAGGAGAACGCGTAGAATTTCCTTTTTGGAGAATGCGTAGCCCCTCAAATACCGGGCTCTGTCAATAATTTCCCTTAGTATGGGGTCTTCCCGCGTTGTCGTCGCCATTCGATTTGATTTCTCTTTTTATGACCTCGGCGGTTATTTTGGCAGTAGCCTAGATACTGCTAGGGCCTATTAAGCCAGAAGAAGAAACAGCGAAGAGGAGGGCGAATAAGAAGAACATCAATGTGAAGAAACCCCGAATTTTACACCAGTCTTGAAGAGGGATACCACAGTACGGGCGCCGGCTAGGGGCAAGAGCGTGGGTCCCGCGGTATGATCACCATGCGACCACAATATTAAGGTCCAGGAGAGCCCGTTAAGGTCCGGAATAATGTAACTTTTAAATCGATATCATCATATTAGGATCGAAAAATAGCAGACAGAGCAAAACAAAAGGATGAGACGAGACAGTTCTCCGGAATGCGAAACCATCGAGCAACAGAGGAGCACATTAGCGTCTATAGGCACTTTACAATTACCGAAACGGTGGCCTGGAATATTCTGTCTCAACCATGGATATAAGGATTTAAATGACTCCCAAAATTGCGCAAGCAGTAAGGAAGCACCCAGCCAGAACGTACGCTACAGCACCCGGGCATGAAGCACAACCAGTTCCATTAGAGAAGAAGCGTCGAGTGTGCAATAGTTCATGGACCTGAATAATCAAAAATTGTGCGTACTGAAAAACACTGCACCACTAAAATGTGCACGAAATACGTTGACCAGTTCATTTTGGTCTCGCAAAACCGCCATCGGAACGTTTTTGACCCAAGATGTCGTAGTGCGTGGGAGATCATCTCAACGCTGGAAGAAACATGCTCAACGTTAGGATAATAATGGAGGGAATACTGAAGAAGATGAACGTTCCCAATTCCAACGGTTTTAGAGCGCTAAAATAATTGCCTCCGTGTCCAAGTGTTTTCAGTGTTGAAATGCGTTTTAACTCACGAATGGGCTACTTATTTAATTCGATAAGCCGATAAAAAGGCGTAGACGTAAAAAACTAGTATATCCTTTATATTATATTCGGTTTTAAAAACGTTTTCACAAAACAGATTCACTTGTTTGATGATAAAAATGAATCATTTTATTTCGCTTTTAGTTTAAAGTTAGTGAATTATGTATAGGAAAACAGACTGCTTGTGAGGTCATATTAAAGCGCCTGCTAAAGGATCCTGAATTAAAAGGATTATCCAGGTTTTACTGTGTGGTATCAACTGGGCGACTTTTTAGGGAAGATCATTGATCTTTTTATTGAACTGTATTTTTTTGATTTAAAGTAATTCATACACTAAATTTGCTTCATAAAATTGTTAACCTAGTTATTCATAGTTTGTAAGGTTGCATGGGAAACACATTGATCCGTGTATGAATGATATGTTAACTTACGTAGAAAAATAAATATATGACCCTAGGTTAACCTAAAATCATTGCTCCCAAAGATAATTAACACAATATTGAGTAGTGCTAAATAAAAATTATTTCCATAAGAAAATCGATGTCTATGTTTCTTCACTCATCTTGAACCTGAAAGGAACAAACAATTTAACAACTTAGTATATTAATTATCCGAAGACAAATATGAAAAGTAGCCATTCCATCATTATTTAGTATTTTATCCGATGAGAATTTTGATCGATATTTATTTATTATATTTAATCAATGTTTTAATTTATACTGAACAGGTAAATGACCAGCTACAATCTTCTTGAAATCACCAGATATATTTTTTCATAAACAATGAAACAAAAGAATTCGGATTTTATGACATTAAATTACTTTCTAAAAATGCATATATGTAGTTATGCATATATGCTGTATATGAATGTGAAGAGATGAGAATAACTGGATGAAAACCAATTTTGCGAAATTCTGTTGTTAAAATTTTTCTCACTTAATTGTAAACGGCCCTGAGTATGCATAATGGTTTTTAGTAAGAATTTGTAATGACCTTAGGGACAATAACCCTTATTCGCACTACCAAAACTTCTGTTATTTTAAATCAAAATTTGAAAGAAAAAAGAAGTTAGATAACTTTCTTTCATTGCCTATTCAAAATATTCGGTTAACATGAGAGAATCAAATCCTGCAAAGAACTGGCATGTACACCCCTAAAACAAAATCAATTTAAACTATGGCAGTTTTATTATTTTCTGCATCAGTAAAAACAACAAAGCTTTTCATTGTTACTTTATCTTTTGCTTTTAAACTGTTGTGTGTTTTCAAATAATAAATGACTACACATTGTTAGATTTTACATTTATTTGCGGTTCTGCTAAACTTTGAAAAGATGCTCTTCACGTCTACGCAAATACTATACAGCGCATCTTACGAGATCTCGTCTCGAAGCCTCAAAAATAGCAGTAAATTTATTTTGCTTCTTCATAAAGCGAGGTTTTGTAATAACATCAATATTTAAATGTAATTTGTTAAAACTTTAGAGATGTTCCATGTTTTACGTAACTTAATCAGTTTAATGCTCTGTAGTAAAAAAATAATTAAAAATATTGAAAAATATTGTAATGTATTTTTGAGACTTTTTAGATTTGATTAGCAAATAAATATTTTTATTCGCACTTTTATCATGAAGCGTTATTGCCAGCGTAAAGACTTTGTTCGTACTTCCCTATCATAAATAGAGACAGTATTGTTCATTTAGTGAAAACGCTTAGTCTGACCACTAAGAACCACGGTTCTAATAATTTCGAGATTCAGTGAGATATTTTACATCATCATATAACCAAATGAAATGGTAATTCTGCTTTTCAGAATTAAGCATTAAACAATCGGAAAAAATTACTAAGGTTATTATAAGGCATAAATTCCTAAAGTTAAAATCATTTGTTTTTAGTTTACTCCTAGATATGAACGGAAATCCCTTTAGAGCTATATAAAGTAAAATTCTATGGTATTTTTCCAGTGATTTTTTGTTATTTTATCGAAATATTTTTGAAAAATAAAAAATATCTGCTTATAGGGAATTTAACTGTTTTAATATAACGATTCACGTTATTTAAAAATACTCACATTAACTATGCATAAAAAATCATTTTCTGTGAACATGCAATATTCCTTGGTTGGGAGACTTACATTTTCCTTCGTTAGGGACTGTCCATAAATTACGCAACGCGTTTTTCTTTTATTTATATCGTTGTATTCCTTTTGGCTGCGAGGCAATTTCATTCTTGTTTTTATTTAGACAAAAGAAAGACGCGTTACGTAATTTATGGACAGCCCCTTATGAGAATTCGCACATGCGCGATACATTTTGTTTTGTTTTCGCTTTGGATTACAGTAGATCTCAAGGATAAAATAATGACATAATGACTAATGATATCATGAATAATAATGATATAATGAATGAAAGATATAGAATTAATGCTATTTTCAAATAAGAGAATCAATTCTTAATTGTTGATTGAATAACTTGATTTCCACTAGAAAATAGTTATTTTGAGTATTCCGAGGGGCATTTCACTCCGAGAATCATTGATTCTCACTAATCGGCGTCGATTCAGAATCGACGCCGGTTAAACAAAT
>JAAAKG020151402.1:0-31343 GCA_010014905.2 Druon quercuslanigerum
TATTTGATTTTACAAGCTTTTTGAAATTGGAATTGAAAATTTATAAACTGTTTTCAATTTTAAAATAACTTTAAAATAATATATTCATAACTCAAGGCTTTTAATAAATTTCTAATATTGTTTTAGTCTAAAATATTACATTTTTTAACCATTTAATTTGAAATTTTTAATTAAAAAAAAGAACCGTTACTTAATATTTGAAAATATCTGACTTTGTTTAAAATCAGTAATTATAAATCTAATCTAATATAAAAACTTTAAACGTTTTTCAATTCGAATGGTTCTATTTAAAAAGTTAATTTTCAAGACAAATTGTTCAATTTTTATGTATAAATAAATATTGAAATTAAAAATTAATTAAAAATTACTAAAGTGCCGACAAAATCCAACTATCCGTACCGAAATTTCGGCTCAAATAGCCCACGGCTAATTAAAAAAAATGGATTTCTGCACGTATCGAATAAAAAATGTAGAAGCTTTTTAAGAATTGTGAAATGCTTAAGTAGAAGAAAATCGTTTTCTTAAGATTCCTATAGGAAATTTGAAAATTATTTTATATGATAAAAAAGTAAGTTTAAGAGAATCTTTAAAATGGTTTACAAAATTTTTTTAATCTGGAAGGATTTTTTTAATCGTAAGAAAAATGCGAATCACCTTAAAAGATGTTTAGAGGTTCTGAAACAACTTCAAAAATAATTTAAAATTGAAAAAACATGTAAAGCATGTAGATTTTTCAAGACTGAAATAAAATTTTAAAGCATTTTAAAGATTTTTTGACTATTTAAAATCAAAATAATTTAACTTTCAATTTAAGAAGTGTTTGGTTTATAAAAAACTGTAATCGTTCAATTTTGAAAATGTTTAAATTCATTTGTTGATTCTTTAATTGAGAGCATTTAAACTAGTAACGTTGATTTATATTTTTAGAACTGAATCTGAACTGCATTTAATTAAAAATTGTTCCGTTGAAAAGGGTTAGTAGCTTTTCATTATGTCATTATTATTTGTTTCAAAATTCACAATTAAATTATTTTTGAAAACGAAAATATTGTTGTTAATTCAACTATTTGGTTAAAAATGTATGTACTTTGTTGAAAATGCGTCTTTTTGGTTAAATCTAACTGTTTTTTATTTAAAATTAAAATATATTTTTTTTAAAATATCAACTATTACATTCTTCGTTGAAAATTCATCTTTCTGGATTGAAAATTGAAGTCCTTGTTTGAAGGTTGAACTAATTCCTTAAAGCTTAATTTTTTGGTTAAAGATTCATAATTTTAGTAGAAAATTAGTTTTTGTTTCGATTAAAAATTAATTTTTTTGCCTGACAATTTATCTATTTTTTTCAAAACAACTGATTGGTCTTAAATTTAGTTTTTTGTTGAAAATTTGTATTCTCGGCTAAAAAAGTAACTGTTTTAGAGAAAGTACGTATTTTTGGCTGGGAAATTTAACAATTTTATATAAAATTCAACTGTATCTTATATAATATTTATAAATTACTAGATTCGTGTGCAATTCGTGTGTACCGACGCACAGTGGGAGGAAATGCACTTTTTTCGTTCAAAAATGTCCGATTTTAAAATTAAAAAAAAAGTTCATTAAATTCTAAAGAGATTGATGCTCTGAACCTTTGTCTGCTTTATTTTTTTATTGATTGCATTTCCACTCAAAGTATGGAAAAACTGAAATTGTGTACATAAAAATTTTTACGCTGTAATAACTGCTCAGGAAAACCTTATGTTGTCTTAAGTGAATGTTTAGAGACTCATAGAATACAAATAATTTGTTTATTATTTCATTTATTTGCCATAAACAAATTTTATGAACAAATTGACAAATAGTTTTATTATCGGTAAAAAAAATTTTTTGTTGCTAAAAGTGCTTCATATTAATATAAGAATGACATTTAATTGCAAAAATAATTTAAAAGTTTATAATAACCATTGTTATAAACAATTATTGTAGCAAAATATTAAAATTTTAGGTTTTTTAAAATTATAATTTGCTTTAATCGTCAGAACGACTTCAGGTATTCCCTAAAATAATAAATATTTAATAATATTTGATAAAATATACCAATTATAATTTTTATAAACAATTTAGATTGCACGAGCGACTGCTAGTCACAAAAGATACATTATTGTTAGGAATATCCGTAGCCATTCTAGCGATTAAAGAAAATGAAAATTTGATAAAACCATACATTTGAATATTTTGTCACGAGAAATATTTATAACAACGGTTATTGTTTACTTCTCAAATATTTTTGTGACTAGCAGTCATTCATACAACAGCTTAAAATATTTCCAGTGCAAAAATATATGTTTTTCTATGCGAACGGGCCAAAATTTGGAATTTGTTTATAAAAATTTAAATTGTTATATTTTATCTAATATTAATAAATATTTACTATTTTAAGGAATACCTGAAGTCGTTCTGGCGATTGAAGGAAATTATAACTTTAAAAAATCTTAAATTTTAATATTTTGCCACAAGAATTGTTTATAAGAAAATTATTATAAACCTTTAAATTATTTTTCTTAATAAATGTAATTCCTACAATAATATGAAGCACTTTTAACAAAAAGAACATTTATTTACTGATAATAATTCTATTTGCTCATTTGTTCATAAAATTGGTTTATAACAAATAAATGGAATAATTAACTGATTATTTGTATTATATAAGCCCATAAACATTCATTTAAGACAATATAAAGTTTACCTAATCAGTTATTAAAGCGTAAAAAATTTCAGTTTTTCCATACTTTAAGTGAAAAAATTATTAATAAACAAGTAAAAGAGACAAAAGTTCAGAGCTTCAAGCTCTTCAAAATTTAACGAACTTTAATTTAAAACAAAATTAAAAATCGGACCAAAATTGAAGGCTCTCGACATTTTTGAACATTTAAACATTTAACTGAAATCACCATTTAAACCATCTGACACTAAAACGTTATATGTAACTCTATATGTAATTTTTGGATAATTTAGTAACCTGTGCTACTACGTACATTTGTGCACAGACCTTTTAAAATTGAAGGTCAAAGCATTGACAACTGGAATTTGAATTCTCTTTGTTGAAGCTTCTTTGGTTTGAAAGAACAATTCTCATCCCGTATCTCGTGCTTCGCAATCGATTCTGGCGAAAATGCGGACTCTTCTACATTATCTTCAACACTATTATATCAAATGTATATTTCATTTATTTATGTACCTCGCATTGAGATTGCTTATTCAGATATTGCAAAATACAATACAGTTTTTTGTATTATGATTACTTTAATATCTAGTTTTAATCTTATTTTTTGCGATTAAAAGAAAGTCTGCTTGTCTTATCTAAAAATGAATAACTTTTGTCCAAAATCGAATTTTTAATTATTTTTCGTGTGATCAAAATTTGAATGTTCGATTTTTCAACAAAATGCAAAAAGCTGGTTTTTCAAAAATTAACTTTTGTCATATCGTGCTCTGTTTGGCTTAAAACGGTCATTTCCGTTTTTTTTTTTTTTTTTTTTATTGAAAGCGCTACAACTCTGATAATTTTCTTTTTATCGAAAAAAGTCGTGAGGATAAATTGTTCAAAATTCCGAATTTTTTAGTCTTAAAAAATATGGTCTAAAAATTTTCAAAATGCTTTAACTTTTTGAATTTCTATCCAAAATAGTTGTTTAACGAACTTGACCTTCTTGTTCGTTAAAGCCAAAGGAGCTTTAACAAAAGAGAATTCACCATCAAAAGATTCTTTTCAATACTTATCCAGTATACTGACTTAAAGCATGAAGATTTAAAGAAATCTGCGATAGTCAGTTTTCACATAAAACCATCTCATTATTATGATGACACAGTAGCTCCCGGTTGAGCACCACAACACCCCGCCGAGCTTCAAGCTCGAGGGCTTTACAATAGGAAGAGTCAGCCGAGCCGTCAAATAGCATACGATACCCTGACACAGTCTTAAGCCTCGAGTTGTCTTTGCAACGATTGTAAGCTTGTCAAAAAGGTAGTGAATCTACATGAACCAAGACTTCCACGAATCTTAATTAAAACCCTTCAATTTCCATTTAAGTTACATTGAACGAAGCGTATTCGATGACGTCAGAAACGAGAAGGCAAGTCGCGCCAACGCAGACACCAGAGAATGGATAATGAATTAGTGGAAAGCATTAACTTTGACATATTTCTTAAGTCTGAAGATATTCCCTCTTACATGCAGCTAATTAAGAGTGTTCTGCGTATCATATCAGAACGTCAACGGAGCTTTAATTAAATTATACAACCCGCCAAACCCATTTTCTAAGTTATTGAGAAATCATTTTCACCCATCATTTTATTTCGTATTTTAAGATCCATGCATGGAAAACTTTATTTAATGTTTCAGAAGATATATCTTTAATAAGAGTGCATTTATTCCGAGGCAAGGTTTTAAACATACAGGGTGGCCATAGATCAGGAAAAATAAAGAAATCAGGAACAAGTCAAGGAATTTTGTTGGTCAGGGAAAACTCAGGGCTTTTGAAAAAAGGCCAAATTCAGGGAATTTTAGTAATTTCCAAAGATTTCATAGGATTTGAAATATTTTAGGGTATTCTAAAAGACTCAAATAAATTTTTAATATATTTCAACCATTTGACGGGATTCCAAAGGCTCTTGAAAGATTTTAGGGTAATTTTTGAAATTCCTAGGAATTTTCAAGAGTTTCAAAAAGTTGCAAAATATTTCGAGAGATTAAATAGGATTTGAAATATTTTAGAGTATTTTAAAAGCTTCCAAAGAATTTATAATAGACTTCAAGAAGTTCAAGGGATGCCAACGAATTCGAAAAACCTTAAGGGTATCTTTAACAATTCGAAAAAATTTCAATGAGATTTCAAAAGTTTCACATGGTTTTGGAAGATTAAAGGGATTTGAAAGAATTTAAGGTATTTAAAAAGATTGTAAGAATTTTTTATAGATTTCAATAATTCTACAGAATTTTACAGAGCTTTAAAAAGGTTCAAGGGATTTTTAAATTTTTAATATGTTTAAAAAAATGGCATGGGAATTCAAAAAAGTTTTAAGAATTTGACCATTCCAAGGAATTTTGAATGATTTCAAAAGATTTAAAATATTTTAGAAAATTTTAAAAAATGTGAAGGAATTTTAAAATAATTTTAATAAGTTCAAGGGATTTAGAAGAATGTGAAATGTTTAAGAACATTTTCAAAGATTCCAAGGCCAATTTTGAAGAGATGAAACAAAATTCCAGGGATTTCCATTGATTTTCATGATTTTATTAAATTTAAAAAAAATTCATATGGCTGCAAAGAATGTCCAAGAATTTTGGAAAATATGGAACGATTTTACAGGTCCTATAAGGTTTTAAGATATTTGAATCAATTTCAAGGAATTTTATAAGATTTCCGTGATTTTAATGGATTTTAAAAGCTCTCGAGGTATGTAATACATTTTTCAGAATTTCAGAATTTCAAGGGATTTTAAAAGATTCCACTTAATTTTTAATAGATTTCAATAATTTGAAGGAATTTTCAATTAGAGATTTTATGGTGTTTCAAAATATTCCAAGAAATTGTTAATAATATCAATAACTTAAAGTGAGTGCAAAAAATATAAAGATTTTTCAGTATTTTTAAGCATTAAGCGGTACGTATTGAACATATAAGAAACATTTAGCATATATTACGCATATTTAACAAATATATTTAATATAGTGGGGATAAACAGTGGAAGCTGTACATGCGCAAATGCCAACAAAATAAAAAATTTCAAAAATTTTCACTCAACTCAATCCATTTTTCTATCGTTTTTGTTTAATTCACCTTGTACACTCTTAAACGCAAATAGTCTGTTAAATTCAAAAGAAATTGATAATACATCAATTTCTTTTGAATTTCTTTGAGTTTTTCTAAGCTGAATTTTTATTTTTTTTTATTTTCACTTATTTTTTTAATTAAGCTTTAATTCCCTATGAATTTCATGGAAAGCTTCTCATTATCCTTAAATTTTTCTAACTTGTCTGCAATTTTACCGAAATCAATGACATTTTTTGCATTTAAATATGTGTTCCAATTCATTTGAATTTATTTTGAATTGCTTTGAAGTCTTATAAATCGAACTCTATCGAATTTTTTAAAAACTTAAAGTCATTTCACTTCTTGCCAGTAAATTAGTCTGTGGCAGCCCTGAGAATAATAAATTAAAAACTGATTAATCCAAATTGTCAGGCCTCACAGTCCCTATAGAATACAATATAGGATACAAAAAAGGGTCATATGACAAACAGTTCAAGTTAAATTTAAAAAAATTCAAATGGATTGGAAATAATTTAAAAAATTAAAAATTGGATTGATTTCCGTAAAATTAAAAGGATTTTAGAGGAATTTAAGGGAAACGAGAAGAATTCGAAGAAAATCATAAAAATCCGAAGTGAATAAAATAAAATAAAATGAATTGAAAACAATTCAAGAATATGAAAAAAACTGAATTAAATTCAGTAACTTTGAAATAAGCTTTAAAAAATTCAAAGAAATTAAAAAGAACTTGCGCAAATGCATAAGAATTTAAGGCGAGGTTAAAAAAAAATTAAGGATTAATTAAATAAAATCTCCAAATTAAAATAATCCATTGAATCAAACAGAATTCAGTGAAGTTAATAGAATTCAAGTAAATTACAAAAACTCAACAAAATTCCAAAAAATTTAAAAGAATGCAGGGTACATTAATAAGAATTCATTGTAAATTCGAAAAAATAATTTCAAATATCTTACAATCTTTGAAACCTCTCTTATTTATAACCAAAAAAGAATTCAAACGAATTGAAAATAATTTCAAAAATCGAAAAAATGCCATTGATTCCAGTAAAATCTGAATGAATTTAGAGGAGATTAAGGAAAATTAAAAGAATTCGACGACATTTATATAAGTCAAGCTGAATTTAAAAACCAATAAAGTTACTTGAAAACAAATCAAAAATATGAAAAAAATAATTGAATTGAGTAAATTTGGAAAAAGTTTAGAAAAATTAAAGAAAATTCAATAGATTTGATGAAATGCATAAGAATTAAAGGTAATTTTTAAAGCCTTCAAGGTGAATTAAATACGAATTCAGGGCAAATTCCAAATGAGTTGTAAAAAATATTTGAAAATATCTTCAAATCTTTGAAACCTCTACTAATTTCTACCCAAAACATGACTAATTGCTATAAAAAAAATTCAAATAAACTGGAAATCTTTTTTTTAAATCTCTTGCAATTGTTTATATGTTTTGAATATACCTGGGTATCATTTTAAATACACTAAAATATTTGAAAGTCTTTGAAATCTTTTGAAACGCTATTTTCGCGATTTTTTGTTTAGATTATGTATAAATATTATGATGTAGGGTTTATTAGGCTTAGTAAAAGCACTCTTAAAATACCCTTGAAAAATATCTTGAAATCTTTAAAATATTTAAAATATTTCAAATCCTTGAAAATCCTACAAAATAAGATATATTCTGTAAAATCCACTAAAATATTATAAAATCCTGTGAAATATGCTGTAATAAAATTTTCTGAAGTCCTGGAAAATGACTTAAAATACATTGAGAGATTTAAAATCCCCAAAAAATCATTAAAATCCTTAGAAATATTACAAAATCATATGAAATTTTTTCAAATCTTTTATAATGTTATAGGTCCTGTAAAATCGTTTCATATCTTCCGAAATTCTGAAAATTCTATATCCTAAAATATTTCAAATTAAAAGCTCCTGAAAATGCCTTTGAAGTTTTCAAAATACCCTAAAATCTTAAAAGTCCTTTCAAATTATTGAAATGTATTGAAATCAGGTAACCCTAATTATTTTGTGCAGTTACTTCTTACAGAAATTCCCTGGTTTTTGCTATTTTTTTCAAAATGCCTGACTCTTGGAAGCTTAGATCTTATTATAATTTTTTGTTTAAAGTTCCATTATGGACATAGTGCATTTTTATGGGCATGTTTATTACATTTATAAAAGATTTCATATTAAAAATCATACAAGATTAAAATATTGGTTATTAAATATTAATGATCAGGAAAAATGAAAGATAAGTCCGGGAAAAATCCGGAAAAAGTCGGGGAATTTTGAAAATAAGTTTTTCATCCACCCTAATATAAAACATGATTCAAAAACTCACATTAATTTTCTTTCTTCTTTCAGGACTGCGAAGGCGGTTTAGAAATCCAAACTCCGCCCGGAGACCGTTGGTTGCGTGTTGGTCACTTACCGGGAGCGATTCTTCTCAACACTGGAGAAATGCTGGATACTTGGACAAGTGGTCAACTGCCAGCCCTCAATCACCGAGTCGTAATTCCTGAACATTTTGGTCGTGGGCGTCACTCAGTGGCCTTCTTTGTTCATCCTGACAACGAAGTTGAAATAGAACCTTTCAACGTGCAAATTATAAAACCCAGCCAGGAATCAGCACCATGTCGTCTCCAGAAAAAGAAAAGAGGAGTGATAACAGCCTACCAACATCTCCAACGTCGGTTTCGAGAAACTTATGCGTCTTAACACTAAATTAGAGCTGTGACCCATTTTAATGGATCTGGTTACACCCTACTTTGATTATTAATCTCTGAATATTAATCAAAGTTCACGCATTTACACCCGTCTTTGCATTTGCGGTTTTAGCTCTTCTGGTTTCGATGTGAGAATTGCGATCTTTTTTTACAAATTTCGCGAGCGTTTGAAAAACCAGGAGGATTCCTGAAAATTGCAGAAGTTTTCGACGCCAATTTGTAAGTGGACAGGCTACGATATATAAAAGGTCTCGGACCATTTCCGATTCCAATCAATGCGATGAATTTTCAAAGGCAATTATGTGGACCTAAATATCGACGATCATTATTATCGACTGAATAGAGTAATTTTTCTAACTAGATTTCATACGAGGTTGTATCATCAGAGGAAGAAGGCGTTCGAAGTTGAGCGCTTTTGATTAAAGGGTATGAAGTCCTGCAATAATAAACAAATTTGTACTTAAGATTAGAGTATGTTTTATTTCAAACAATTCCTATTTCCTAATTAGCATTGACTTAAAAAGTAATAATTATGTAATTAAGGTGTGACTTTTAAAATCCGGGGTTCCAATCGGTGTACTGAGGATCGTATCGGAGTTTGTAGCAGACTATGATATCACCAGGTTGGAAAGAGACTGATTGATCGACGAAACGAAGGCCGCACTCTACGTCTGATTTGATTGAGTCTACTTCCGATTTCAAATGCCTCATCGAAGAGAGTTTACCTGAGAAAATAAATTAACATTCTCGAAGTTTTCTCGATCACCTTTTCAAATTTTCGAGACTGACAAACTATTAATTGATAATTAATAGATTTTTAAAACGATTTTTTTTTATAATACACTAAAAATATCTTCTATTTTAAAGATTTTCATGATTCAGGGTGGCCGTTTTAATCACATAAAAAACTCCCGATTTTTTCTCGGTTCGCAAACACTTTTCACGTTCAATGAATTTAAAAAATTTGAACTAAGTAAAAAAAAACTGAGCTGGAAATATTAAAAATTGATGATTACATTTTTGTTATATACTGAATACTTCTTAAATTAAAAATTATACTACTTTCATTTTAAATAGTTAGAAAATCCTTTCAAAAAGCTTCAACATTTTATTCCAAAATCTTGAAACATCTACATATTGTTTTAAATTAATTCAAACTTTAAATTATTTTTGAAATTTTTTTACAACTTCTTAACATCTTTTTGAATTATTCGAATTCTTTCTTTTTTTAGATCTTATAAAATAACAAACGATTTCTTAAAATCTTCCAAATTCATATTTGACAATTTTGTAAATCCTCAACTTTTTTAAAACTTTCTTTTAAAATTCATTTTTCAAAAATTTAGGTTCAAAATCTGCAAAATCTATTTTTTTAATTCTTAAGTTTTTAACTGATTCCGAATCGTCATGTAAAATAAATTATTATTTACATGTTAATCCTTAATCTATAGTTCAATTTTAAAAATCATTATAATTTATATTCACATTTGATTAACTAAAATGTTTTTTTTATCCGAAATTGTCAATGTTCAACGCTACTCATTTTTAATATTTTAAGTTCTTAAAACTGCATTTTAATATTCTTTAAATGAAAATGTACGCCTTAAAATTAAAATCCGGAATGAAAAATTTGTACATGAAAGATTTTTAAATTACACATTATAAAATGAATCATATCATTGAAAAAGATAAAAATTCAACTAATTATTTTAAAAGTGGTTAAAATCGAACTTTGGCCAATTTTTCTTCTAAAATTTGTAAAATTTCAGGTCCAGTGGCCACATCGTGATTATAAAGAAAGAGCATTTGGCTACGTTGATTGAGATTTACAGTAAATTTATATTAATTTAAAATGTGAATTATTATTAATAATCTTTTATGATTTAAAATTTTTAATTTTAAGCTAAGACTTTTAATTTGATTTCGCAAATTTACTTGATATTTTGTAACTCCTATGTTACTTTTGATTTCATGTTGCATCTAAAATTTACTTGGATAAATTTAATTCTTTAGATTCTTCTGAATTCATTCAGTCTTTTCAATTCGTGATGTTTAATTCTTAGGATTTTTCGGCATTCAATTGAATTTTTGTTCATTCTTTGGACTCATGTGAATTCACTTGGACTTTAGAATATTTTTTTGCATCATCAAAAGCATATTTGTTTCAAAATCATTTTAAAACCTGAAACACTATATTAAACATTTAATTAATTTTAGTTTATTTTTATCATGAAAGCCTAATGATTTGTTCTGAACTCATTTCAATTCTATTGAATTCAACTGTTTTTTGGAAATCCTTTGGGTTATATTGAATTCACTTCCATTATTTTGAACTTCTGCGAATTCAATTGAATTATTTGTTTTCTGTTTTGAAAATCTACTTGAATTTTGTTTAATTCTTTGAATTCTTTTGAATTACTTCTACTTCTATTACATAAAAATAAATTTTTGTTAATCATTAGGATTCTTTTAAATTCTTTGGATTTTTCTGTTGTCACTCGAATTCTAGACAATTCTTTGGATTCACGTGAATTTACTTTCATTTTGTTTAAATTCTGGGTTCTTCTGAAGTGATTACATTTTCACTAAAAGCAATTGAATCTTTGTTAATTCTTGTGATTAATGTGCATTTATTTGAATTTTTGGAACTCTTAGTGTTCTATTGAATTCCCGACACAAAATTATTTTGAATTCCCTTGAATTTTGCTTCATTCTCTGGATTATTCTGAATTCATTCCAATTCTGTTGAATTCAACTTAATTTTTATAAATCCTTTGAATTCACTTAAATTCTTTTGAATAATTTCAAATTTACTTAAATTATGTTCAATTCTTTGTATTCCTCTGATTTCAATTGAAGTTTTGTTATTTATTTGGATTCTTATGAATTCACTTTGATTCTTTAGAATTCACTTGGAATCTTATTATTTTTTGAAAATATACTTAATTTTTTCAATTCCTTGAAATTTTGTGCATTAATTCCAATTCTAGTAAATATTATTCTTTTGAATTCATTTGGATTCTATAAAATTAAATGGCATTCCATTGAAATTCTTTTGAGTTCATTGGCATTTTTCAATTCCATGCAATTTTCTGAATTAATTCTTATTCTACTGAATGCAATTGAATTTTTGGAAACGCTTTGGATTATACTGAATTTATTTTAATTCTTTTTAATTTTTGTAATTCTTAAAATTCTGTTAAATCCATTTAAATTCTTTATAATTCATTTGAACTCTCCTCAATATATTTAAATTCCACTAAATTCAATTTAATTTTTGTTAATCCTTAGGATTCTTTCAAATTCTGTTTAATTCTTAGGATTCCTCTGAATTCCCTTGAATTCTAGCTAATTCTTTGAAATTACATGAATTTTGTTCAATTCTACAGATTCTATTAAATTGATTCAAGTTATACTGAACGCAATTGAACTTTTGTTAATTCTTTGGATTAATGTGACTTTATTTGAATGTTTTAACTATTAGGATGATTTAAAATTCATTAAAAATTTTGTTTAACTCTTTGGATTTTTCGGAATTAATTTAAATTCTACTGAATGAAAAAAACTGTTTAATTGGATTATTCTAAATTCAATTTAAAATGTTACTTTGGATTATTGCCAATTCGCATCAATTCTTGTTATTTTTGAAAATTTACACGATTTTTTTTAATTCCTTAAATTCTTCTGAATTAATTTTAATTTTACTAAGTGCAATTGAATTCTTGTTGATTCTTTGGATTAATGTGAAGTTACATGCATTTTGTTGTGACTTCTTCAGATTTTTGTAAATTCACTTAAATTCTCATGTCTTTTTGCAAATTTACTTCAATTTTTTTTAATTCCTTGAGTTCTACTGAATTAATTGTAATTCTACTAAATGCAATTTTATTTTTGGTAATTCTTAGGATCCTTGAGAATTCAATTTAATTATATATATTTTTGGTAATTTTTAGGATCATTTTGTGTTTACTTCGTTAGAGTTTCTTTGAACTCCCCTCAATTTATTTAAATTCTACCGAATTTAATGAAACTTTTGTTGATCCTTTGGATTATTTTAAACTCTGTTGAATTCTTTGAATTTTTCTGAATTTATTTCGATTCTACTGAACGCAATTAAATTTTCTTTAATTCTTTAGATTAATGTGAAAGTTCTTTTATTTGTTGAGCTCTTATTCTTTTGAATTAACGTGAATTATTTAAACAAATTTCGAATTCTTCTACATTCACTTCAATTCTACAAAATTCAACTGAATTATTGTTTATCCTTTGGGTTCTTCTGAATATACACGAATTATTTTCGTGAATTTACATGATGTTTTGTAATTCTTACGTTACTTTTAATTTCATGTTACATCTAGAATTTATTAAAATAAGTGTAATTATTTAGATTCTTCTGATTTCATTTCAATCATACTCAATATAATACAATTTTTGGTAATTGTTTATATTCATGTGAATTCACTTGAATTTTACGAAGTTTAGAATTCAGATGTACACCAAAATTTATAGTGTTCCTGATCATTACTGGTTTGTAATAAATACTCACCCCTACAAATCACCTCCCCATCTCGAACTAATTTGTACAACCCAGACTTTTTCAAAACACCTTTCGTACAACGACATCCTGCAACCTTCACTTTCTTTCTTCCCTCATTGATCTCGAATTCTTTCAGGACATCAGCTTCGCCTAAAAAGAAATCACGTAAAATTCTCGACAAATTACAAATCATCAAATTATAAACCAAAAAGTTTAAATAAATACCAATAACTTCATCTACTTCAAGCTTGGGAAGGGCTCTACTAATCTCGTCCTTCAAATCGTCTATGAGTTTGTAAATTACATTGTGACGTCGAACCTGAATTTTTTGCTTCTTGGCAATCTCATCCAATTTTTTCGGAATGTCCGTATTAAAACAGTAGATAACAGCTGTTGATTAAAAATTTTTAAATAAAATACTCCCTCCTTCATATGTTAAGCAATCTATAATATTTATTAATAATTATAACGAGTTGCTACAAAATCCCAATTTTGAAATTCCCTGATTTTCTTTGACTAATTTTTCATTTTTTCTGACTGTTCAGAATGTTTTTTCATGTATAAAAAGAACCTTATACCTAGAAGATTAATAATTTTAACGCAGAAGGGTTTGTTTCTAAATTTATTTTGAAGACTTTCAGGCACAAAGTTAATGCCGAATTTTATGAGGGGTCATCCACAAATTACACAAGACATACGTAAAATACATGAATTTCAAAAATGAAGGAATTCCTGCAAAATAGTTCAATTTTCAACATGCATAGTATTCAACATATTTAACCCAATAATTGAAATTGTAACCCTAAAATATGATATTTTTACCAAAATAATTGACTTTTCAAAACCAAAAATACGAGTTTTCAACAAAATAAATAATTTTTCTACATTATAAAGGAAAAAAGTTCAACAAAATTGTTCAATTTTCAACAAAAAAAGAAACAATATGAATTAAGTTCTAATTTTCAAACAAAAAACATGAACTTTCGACAAGTATAGATTCTTCACTCAATAAAGAAAACTAAATCGTATCCAAAATGTTGAATTTTTAAACCAAATACACGAACTTCCTGCAAAACGGTTGAGTTTCCAGCATACAAATAAAAACGAGTTTTAACAAATAACATGGATTTTCCACCAAAAGTAGTTTAATTTCAAACCAAAACATATAGTTTAATTTTCAACTAATGCAATTCATTTTGAACTACAATGATGAATTTTCAACAAAATAAAATCATTTTTGACGAAAAATGATAAATTATCAATAAAGAAGACAATTTTCAATTAAAGATATTAATTTTTAATCTAAAATAAACTAGTTAAATTTTCAGTAAATGTTTTATTTTTGAAACCAATAAAATGAATTTGCAATTAAATAGTTCATACGACTACTTAAATTTTCTACTGAAGAAAAGAATTATAGAATAGTTAAAATTTTATTTCTAAACATAAATTTCCAATAAAAAAATGAATTTTCAATAAAACAGTTTAATTATTTATCAAATAAATGTAGTTTTAGCCCAAAATATAAAATTTTAACTAATAAGATTACTTCTCTGCGAAAAAGATAAATTTCCAACAAAATAGTGAAATTTTCGTGTAAAACAGATAAATTTTGAACTTAAAGGAGAATGGTTAAATTTCAAATAAAACATTAATTTTCAACCAAATAAAATAAGTTTTCGAAAAAATTGTTAAATGTCCTTTTCAACCGACAGGTTTACATTTCTATCAAATAAAAATAAATTTTCGACATAGAATTGAATAGCTTCATTTTCAGTTTAAAAAATTAATTTAAAATTTAAAAATTAGTTTGTGAAGGGGGCCGCAAGATTACACTTTTTTGGAAAAATTTTAATCCCGTATGTTCGTTTTGAGTTGAAGTTAATATTTTTTTTAATATTTATCCTAAATACACAACACAATATTACGCTTTTTAGGGAAATTCCGATTCACTATGCTTTTTTTCCCAGGGTTCTCACAAAGTCATTTTGCGGCAAAAATGTTCAATACAACCAAAAAAATACGAATTTCTACGCAAAATAAGAGAATTATCAACCCAAGAAGATGAATTTTAAACCAAAAAGAATTAATTTTCAACAAAATTGTTAAATTTTCTACAATTTATTAATAAAAATAACTTCAACTTCAGTTTATTTAAAATTTTCTTGACTCTGTAAGGTGTAATATTCTCTGATATTCTCTGAACAGTTTTAATTTCCCTGATTTTCTGTAATTTCCTGGACTGTAGCAACTCTGATAACATACCGTTGAAAGTTTTCGCCAGTTCTAAATCAGTTTCCGTGACTGGACCAACTTCATGATGCACAATATCTAACAGACACGCATTGTGACTTGTATATGTTACAAGAACATCTAAAATAGCCTCCACAGAACCGGCAACATCACCCTTAATTATCACATTTACTCTAACCCGATCATCGGTTGGCTCTTTCTCCATTGGTTTATGTGGTTCTATATTTCTCATATAAAGCATTCCACTCTCTCTTTTTTTCTTTAATTTTTCTTTGTAAACCTGTAATATAAAATCAAGGCCATTATTAAATTTCTTTATTCTAAAACACCATTTTATGAGCCTGCAACGCCCCCTGAAAAGTGAGCGTTATATAGCCCTTTACCGATTGATTTCAGCTGGTGACATGTAATTAGTTCCAAAAGCGCCAAACTAACACGTAAATAGTTCCACAAATGGCCACTGAATAACGCACAATGTATTCTCTAACAAAAATATACCTGAAATGTTTGTCAAATAATTGATGCCTTTGTGAAATCCTCTCAATCTATCCGAAATATTTGAAATCTTTGTGAAATCTTTGGCAAGTCATTGAAATCTTTGTCAAATATTTGAAATGTTGAATAAATCATTGAAACATTTATAAAATATTAAACAAAAACATGTAATTGTTGCAAATTTTGGGAAATGTTTAAACCTAATCGAAATCTTTGCGAAATCTATAAAATCTTTGGAAAAACATTGCAATATTTGTGAAACCTTTGGAAATCTGTGCGAAATATTTCAAATATTTTATAAACATTTAATAATATTTTTAAAATGATTAATCTTTTTGGAAACTCATTAAAATCCTTGTGAAATCTTTTTATTCTATCTGAAATATTTACGAAATATTTGAAATCCTTGGAAAATCATTGAAAACTTTGGGAAATGATTGAAGTATTTGTGAAGTCTTTTTCAATTATCTACATTTGTTGCGAAAAATTTGAAACCTTTGTGAAATCTTTAAAAAATCATTAAAATTTTTGTAAAGTATTAAAAATATTTGAAATCTTTTGGTAATCTTTGTGAAACATTGATGAAATCTTTGGAAATTTTTGAAATATTTTTGAAACATTTGTGAAATTAATGAAATCGTGGGAAATCATTGAAGGCTTTGTGAAATCTTTTTAAACTATCAGAAATATTTGCGAAATATTTCAAATCTTTGTGAAATATACGAAATATTTTTCAAATATTTTATAGCATTTGTGAAATTCTTTCAATCTTTGCGAAATATTTGAAACCTTTAAAATATTTGAAAAACATTTGTCAAAATCATTGAAATCTTTCTAAAATCTTTGAAAATCTTTGCGAAATACTTGAAATATTTCTGAAATATTTGGTGCAATTTGTGAAAGGAATGGAATCGTTGCAAAATCATTGAAATCCTTGTGCAATCTTTGAAATCTGTCAGAAATTTTTATGAAATAATTAAAGTCTGTGAAATCTTTGAAAGATATCCGAAATATTTATAAATCTTTGAAATTTTAAAAATATTTTTTAAACATTTGATAAATTTCGTGAATTCTTTGGAAATATGAATTTTATACCTGCATTTATGATTATTTATTATTCAATATTTATTGCTCATTTATTATTATTCATGAACAATTTGTATTCAGTATAATATTACTATACTATTGTACAAAGTATGGCATTCAATATTTTAAGTTTATTCACCTGCCGTCACCTAGAGAAAAAAGGCTCCGCCGCTTCTGGTTGGGAAAAATAATGACACCAGATGGCACTCTAGCTTGGACCGAATAGAATTAAAAATGTTGCGCCATAAGAAATTACCAATCACAGCCCAAGTAGACGACTGTCCCGTCAGTTGTCTGTTATCACGAATCACTTTTCAAACTGCCTGCAGTCTCATAAAATGCTGATTTCGAACCAAATATCGTACATCACTCACAGTGTTAAACCCATTTCTTTACGTGCCTAACACAACTTTTGACTTAATATACTATTCTTTGAACCTAAAGCATGTTACTTATACCCACCACGTTATGTTCTTCGATTCTTTTATCATAATCTACTAGATCTTCGACAGCCTTCAGCTGCATTTTCTTATTCTCTCGTGCTCTTATAACTTCATGCGCCTTTCTTTCACTCTCTACTTCTAAAATTTCGTCACCTGCCGAAGGAAGATCTTTCCAGCCGATGATTTGAACAGCATCGGACAATCTGGCTTC
Source organism: Druon quercuslanigerum (assembly GCA_010014905.2). Lineage (NCBI taxonomy): Eukaryota > Metazoa > Arthropoda > Insecta > Hymenoptera > Cynipidae > Druon > Druon quercuslanigerum. The sequence continues at coordinate 17,572 of JAAAKG020151402.1, forward strand.
TTCAACCTGAGAGCCTGCGTGATCATACATTGCTCTCACCCTCGCCATCGTCAATCCAGATACTGAAAAAAATTATACAAAAATGCATTGCAAATTATCTCACTTACAGCGAGCACAGCGGTTCAGTATTTCAGTTTCAGATAAAAAAGAGTATTTACAATTTAATTAAAAACCCTTTTTAGGGTTTCGTAGCCCCGGGTCCATTGTATTCCTTTCCAAGGAGGACAAGTGAAGGAAAATGATAGGAGGGATAGAATGGGGAATTTGGGAGAAGGGAATTAGGATGGCGAGGGGAAATTAGGAATATGGAAGTAGGTGAAGAGAGGGGAAATGAGAGGAAAGTAGGGGAGAGAGGGAAAACGAGAGGAGGGGGATTAGGGGAAGTGATGGGAAATGAGACGAGGGGAATTAGGGGAAGTGATGGGAAATGAGACGAGGGGAATTAGGGGAAGTGATGGGGAACTAAGGGATTGTAAGTGGGTTAGTGGGGGAAGGGAAGTATGTGAAGGGAAGTTTTGAACGCCTTAATTATCCCTTTTCTGTAGGCACACTGCGACTAGTTTGATTAATTTTTTGCAGCTTGTTTTAAAAAATCTATTAACCACTTCGGCACTTTCTACTGAAAACAATAAGTCAGAACAAAATTCAAGAATATCAAAGATTAAAAATTCAATAAACAAAAGAATAGAAAAATGTTCATGTTTGACATTTAGAAAATATATATATATTGTTATCAGTAGATATACGAGGGTTTCACAAATCGATCGATGGAGTGTACACTGAATTCAAGTAATTTCAGTAACTTCAAGTGAATTGAGGAGACTTCACGCCAGCGACTTCAGCGATGGCGTATTTCTAACTTCAGGAGTTCTTAATACCCAGTAAAAATAGTTTGATTCCTTATTCTTTTCAATTTTTTCCACTTAAACGCGAATTGAATTAATAGAACTCAATAAGAAAATCCAACTATTTTTTGTTGAAAGTTCATTCTTTTTGTTTGAAAATTACATCGTTTTTAGTATGGCTTGAAAAATCAAAAATTTGATTGACATTTTTTTCTTGCCTGAAAAATCGTTTCTTGATTGAAAAACAACAACTGTATTGAAGATTCGTCTTCTTTGGATGAATTTAATTATTGTTTGTATAAACTTAAAGTCTTTTACGGTTCAAGTATCAATGATAAAATTGTTTGTTAAAAATTCATGTTTTATGGTTGAATATGTAATTAATTTGTTGAAAAATCAACTTTTTGTTATAAATTCATCCTTTCTTGGTAAAATTCCACTTTTTTGTAGAAAATTTGTATTTTTAACTTGAAAATTCTTTTTTTTTTAAGATTATATTTCCGGGTTAAAAGTTTTTGGCTTGAAACTACAACAATTTGATTGACAAATCAAATATTTGGTTGATAAGTCGTATTTTTTTGATAAAGTCACCTGTTTTTTATTTACAACTAAAATCTTATTTTGTTAAAATATTAAACATTACACTTTTCTTCACATTATATTTTTATATTTCTTCACTAAAAAATCTCTTTTGATTGAGAAAATCAATTCTTTTGTAGAAAATTGATCTATTTGACTTAAAAATCAAACAATTTGTTTGGCCTTTTTTTCTCTCTTGAATGAAAAATCTTTTTTGCTTGAAAAATCAACTATTTTGTGGAAAATTAATATTTTTTAGATGAATTTAACCATGTTTGATTTAAAATTAGAAACTTTTTCGGATAAATTATCAATGATTACGTTTTTCATTGAGAATTGATCTTTCAAGGTTTAACATTGAATTAGGTTTAACATTGAATTAATTGGTTGAAAATGAAATTATTTTGTTAAAAAATCATCATCCTGTTTGGATACAGTATTACATTTTAGTTGAAAATTTAACTTGTTTAAAAACTGAACTACTTGGTTAAAAAAATTTGTTGTTTGCTGAAGATTCACAATTTTAGTTACAAATTTGTCTTTTTGGTTGAGAATTTAACTTGAAGCGTTTGAGATTAAATTTAATATATTACAAACTTTAATATTATTTACAAGAATTTAGTCTTCCATTTTCGTGATGAATCTAATTATTTTCCCGGTCTAAAGAATTTCGGCTTGTAGCTCTTTAAAGATTTTTTTTATTTTCAAACTTCTACTCTTTATGGATCTTAAAAATTAATCGAAATCTTGTAAACAAAAGTACAAAGGTAAAAAGTTAAAAGTAAAAAGGAGCAAATAGGACAAGAATTCTCCATTTGATGTGTTTCAGGGGATTTTTCAAATACAAGGGGTGAAAAGGTATTGATTAGTAAGAAAAGGGAACAAACTGTGATCTCTAAATTTAGAATAATATATGTCTATGAAGTGTAAAATAACGTTTAAAACATACCAAGGACAGTCCCTCGCTTTAAAGTCCCACGCTGAATTAGAGAAGTAGCCACTTTCCCTCTTCCAGGATGAGTAGAAGCTTCAATGACAACAGCTTCTACAGGACCGGTAGGATCTCCTTTCAGGCTCATCACCTCTGCTTGAATGACAATCGCATCTTTCAACTGGTCCAGATTTAATCCTTTCAAGGCCGATATATTTACACTTTGCACATCTCCCCCAAGATCTTCGACAATGACTCCATGTTGGGATAACATTCGTTTAGTCCTCTCCTTTTGCGCAAAGAATAATCAGTTTATTTAATTCAGTATCTTTTAATATGTATTTACTTCAGAAAATCAAGAACTGAAAGCTGTTTGCATGAACTGAATGCAGAGTGGCCGTTTCAATCTGAAAACTTTTTTCTTTTGAAGAAATCAAAACTGAACTGCAAATTAAAAAACTCAAAGTGGAACTCTGTACAACTTTCAACTTTCAAAATTGAGACTTATCAAATTTGTAATTCTAACGCTCAATTTAAACTTATAAAATAAAAAGTTTAACACTTTTCAATTAAGCAATTTCCAACTTAAACTTTTATGGATTCAACAGTTCAAAGACTTCTATTTAAAAATATAAATCTAAGCTACTATTTCAAATATTTGAAATTGATGAATAAATCAATAAAACTTCAAAATTATATAATTTTTAATAAATTTTAAGTTCGAAACATTCAAAATTGAACAATATAAAATTTTGTTTCAAACTGAATATTTTTTTAATTAGAAGTTACATTATTTTTATTTTGAGTCGCTTAAAATAAATAATTTTTAAACTGTTATTTACACATTAAAATTCAACACTTTTACTTACACAATAATTTTTTTTAATGGGACAATTAAAATTGTAACGATTCAAGGCTTTCTACTTTAAAAAAATCAGTCCACGACTATTTATTCATAGTAGCACGAAAGGTAATGAATTTCTGCGTCCAATAAGCCTAAGTTGAAGGCAAAATGTAAATTTTATATAAAGATATTGCAAAAAAACTTCAAATTTCGATTTTTTCGAAAAATTTGAATAACTCAGGACATTCTACCATAGGGTCAGTCTTAGTGCAATAATCTGCAAAATTTCAAATAAAGATTTCACTTACCACAGGATTATATGTTAAATAATGATTTTTTTCAAGTTTAGTAAATACTTATACATTTAACATTTTTTACGAAATTTCTGAACCGAGTATGACTCTAGGGGCCTTATTAGAGGAAGAATTATTTTACTTTTCTTGCTATTTTAAGGGGAAAAAATTTAATGTTAATAGCATGAAAATTTAGACACTTTGGTGTATTTATTTGTATTTTTTCAACTACTAACGTTTCTGAATAAGAAATCATTCATTTTTGAACGTTCAAATCCGTAAATTGCTTATTTTTTAACAGATTCCGTATAGTTTTCTAAAGTCCATTATTGTTGAATTTTTATGTTTCCCTAGCCCCGGGAAGAAACCTTTATAGTTTCGGTCGGGTTTTTTCTCCCAAAGATTAGTAAAATTCGCCCCAAAAAATAAATTTACTGTAATTTCCCGTCCTCAAAAAATGTCTGGACTTTTCCCGGTTTTCCGGTCCAGTAGCCACCCTGAGAATGGAAACTAGATACGTACAATGTCGGCATTTGGCTTATCAATTTTATTGATAGCCACGATCATCGGAACATTTGCATCTCTGGCCATTGCTATACTCTGCAGAGTTTGTTCCATCACTCCATCGTCGGCAGCCACAACCAGAACGACGATGTCTGTCGCGTGGGCACCTCTTTCTCGCATTGCCTTGAATGCAGCGTGACCGGGAGTATCCAGGAAGGTGATTTTCTCTCCACTACTTAACGTTACTAAAATTTTTTATACAGTTCTAATGCCCATTTGCTGTAGTCTTTGAAGCAAATGGAATACGCTGACTGTGACTATAAAACGATTGTCTAACGATATTTTTATATATCTTTTTAAACAGGGTGTCTACTCAAATCCTGGAAAAAATTCACTGACAATTCCACGATTTTTCTAGGTATCTCAAGTTTTTTCCAGATCTCCTTTAAAAAACTTGAACAACTAATATCAAAAGAAATTCTTGTTAAAAAAGAAAGAAAAAAAACCTTTTGTTTCGGCTTCGTCCAGACGATTTATTTAAAATCTTATTGTAATTATTTTTATTAAAAAATGTAAAAAATAGTTTGGACGACATCGAAAGAAAATGCTTTTTTTTTTATTGATACCAATGTTGACTTTTCAAAATAAAAAATGAATTCTCAACCAAATAGTTGAACTTTAAATAAAAAAATATCAATTTGCAGCCAAATAGTTAAATTTTCAGTTAAAAAAACTAACAATGTTTCAACCAAAGTTATTAATTTTCAACGAAAATGACGAATCTTCAACTGGAATAGATAAAATTTTAACCAAAACGATGAATTTTTAATAGAAGGGTTTGACTTTCAACTGCATGTAATTTTATTTTCAACCAAAAAGATAATTCTTCAAATGAAATGATGAATTTAATTGGAATACTTTAAACTAAGAAGATTGACTTCTACAAAATAAACGAATCTTCAATTAAAATACATAAATTGTCAAACAAAAATTGAATAGTAAAATTTGCAGTTAAAAAAAAAAAGTACTATTGTGGTGTTTAATTTTCAGCTGAGATGCTGGAATATTCAATTGGAATAGTTATATTTTCAGTTTAAACAAATTATTTTCAACAAAAAAAAAAACTAATTATCAAAAAAAAATATAAATGAAAAAAAATAGTTAAATTGTCAAAAAAGATTTAAAAATTTCAACTGAAATTACCAATCTTCAACTAAACCAATTATATTTTCAACTAAAAAAGATAAATTTTTACCAAAAATATGAATTTTTAACAGAAGAGTTTAACTTTCAACTAAGTCTAGTTTCATTTCCAACCAAAAAAATAAATCTTCAAATAAAATTATGAATTTTATTGAAACACTTGAAACCAAAAGGATAAATTTTCAACCAAGAAGATTAATTTCTACCAAAAACGACGAATTTTAAGGAAAATACATGAATTTTCAATTAAAAAATATAAAATGTCAACAAAATATTAAACAGTTAAGTTTTTAGTCAAAAACAAATTGTTTAAAAAAACGACTAATTTTTAAAAAATACAGATGAATTAAAAAAATAGTTAAATTTTCAAAAAAAGTTTTGAATTTTCAACAAAAATTATCAATTTTAAACTGGAATAGTTGAATTCTTAACTAAAAAAGATCAATTTTCAATCAGAAATTGAATAGTTAGCGTTTTAATTTAAAAATAATTTTTCTACCAACTTTTTCAAATAAAGTGAAAACTTATCAACTAAACTGATAAATCTTTAACTGGTAAATATAGTTTAACTTTAAACTAAGAAGATTAACTTTTACTACAGATTACGATTTTTTAACTAAAGAAGATCATTTTTTAACAAAAATTTAATTTGAAACCAAACAGATGAATTCTTAGCTAAAATTTTCAACAAAAAAAGAATTTTCACGAAATAGTTCAATAAATAATAATAAATAAATAAATAATAATATATAATAATATAAAACTACGTTTACAAATAAAGAATCGTTGTTACTCCATTTTATATTGCAATTAAAAAAAAGTAAGCACGCTCTCGAAAAAATGCCCTGACGTTTCCGAGTTTTTTCAGGCGTATTATTATTATATCATTTTTAGTATATTATTTCCTGATAAATCCACGTTTTCCAGGAAGGGAAGACACCCTGTTAAATAATAACGATCTTGAATATTTAACATCTTACCATTAAAAGCGCCAATGTGTTGAGTGATTCCACCGAATTCAGAATCCACAACCGATGTATTTCTCAGTGAATCGAGTAAAGTAGTTTTCCCGTGATCAACATGACCCATAATAGTAACAACTGGATGTCTAGGAACTAATACTGAAGGATGCGGAGGAGGTCTGTCAAAAATTGAGGGAAAAATGTAAAATATTATTTTTCAGTTCTTCCTACCTAGATAATTTCAACAATGCAAGTCACGGACTCATTTGAGAAATTCAAAATAGTGTCAATAGTAGCATAAATAGTGTAAAAAGGTAGCATAAATAGTGTCATGCAACTTTTAAAATATTAAATCGAGGAGTTCATTCTTTTTTTAATCTGGCGCACAATATAATTCTCCCATAAAATCGCGGGAAATTGTTTCAAATAATTTATAATACCCTAAAAGCTATGAAATCCATTGAAATCTTTTAGATCATCTAAAATCTGTTGAGATACTTTAATAATGTCTAAAAAACTCGTCAACCTTTTGAAATCCCTTGGAATTCAATCCTTTGAATATGGTGAAATCTCTGATATTACTAGAAATGCTTAAAAATCCCTAAAAGTCCTTTAAACTCATTTAAATATCATTAATATCCTGCACACTTTTTTAATTCCTTAAACATTTTTTGGAATGCTACGAAATTGATTGAAAACTCTAAAACATTTTTAAATCTCGCTAAACGCATTGGATATTTAAAAAAAATACGTTAAAATCCTCAAAATCCATACAATCCTCTATACATTTTTTTAGGTTTTCAACTACAAATTTTTCATGTAGGGTTCTTTAAAAATTGTACAATTTAATAGTTTTAAATTCAAAGCGAAATCATTTTAATTATTTAATTTAATAATTATTCAGGTTTGAACATTTTTAATTTGAACGTTTTCTTTTTAGAATGTGATTAAATGAATTTCCAGATTTTCAAATGCTGTTAATTTGAAATTATAAATTTTTGAATATCAAATAATTTAAAATAGATAGACAATATTTAAGAAATCTGAATTTATTCATTTGTTAAATCAAATTTAAAATTATTTCTGTGCAATCCCTAGTAAACTCACAAAAATCGAGTCAAATCTCGTAAAACATCGTAAAATCTTACAATATAATATCCTTTAAAATTCCAGAAAATCTAATGAAGCTCTTAGAAATCCCTTGAAATCTTTAACATTTCCTTAAATTTCTTGAAATATTTTTATATACCCTAAAAGCTTTGCTTATAATCTATTAAAATTCGTTAAATTTTGTTGAAATCCTCTGGTATTTTTAAATTCCTTAAAATCTTCAAAATCACTTAAATCTTCTGGCTGTACGCAAATCATTTCAGATTCCTTTATAAATTTATTCTCGGAATATTTTATAATACACTATATTCCTTAAAATCCTTTGATACTTTCAAAGACCTTTAAACCTTTTAAATCACGTACAACATATACAAATCTTTAATGACATTTAAAACTTTTATAAATATATTAAAATCACAAGTCCGGTAAGATTTCTACAAACCCTTGAATTACTTAGATATCTGTTGATATGTCTTGAAATTTTTATAATAGCTTAAAATATCTTCGAAAATTTGGAAAATTCCTTCAATAACTTGAAATTTTGATTTTTGAGATGGCGGATACAGGCCTTACAATTCCTACGGGATAAAATATAGGGACCAAAGGGACTTTTTGCCACGCTCATAGGGTACTTCTTTTGCGCTCAAAGGGTAACAAACTTACGATAAATTCCTAAGACTTAAAAAAAAAACTAAGCAAAACGCAAAATAATTCAAATGAATTCGAAAAAATTTTTAAATAACAAAATTTCCACAGATTTCCGTAAAATAAAAATGAATTTAGAGGAATTTAAGATAAACAAGAATTCGATGAAATTCATAAAAATCTAGGGTGATCTACAAAAATTGAAATGAATTATACGAAAAAACTTCGTTGAATTCAGAAAATTCAAAATGAGCTTAGGAAAATTAAAGTAAATTCAAAAGCATGTTCAGAAATGCTTAAGAATTAAACTTTTTTTTAAATAAAAATAATTCATGGAATTGAGTAAATTTAGAAGAATTAAAGTGGACTAAACAACTTCTAGAGAATTCCAAGCTTAACAAAAAATTAGGGTTCATTGATAAGAATTCAAAGTGAATTCCAAAAAATAATTTAAATGGAAATAATTGTTGAATTTAAGTAGAAATAATTTTAAGAATCGAAATAAAAACAAAATTGAAAACAAAATGAGATTAGCAAAATTAAAGAGAATATAAAAGAATTTGATGAAATGTCTAAGAATTTACTATGAGTTTTAAAGACTTCAAGACGAATTGAAAAAAAGACTTTTTAAAAATCTATTGCAATGAGTGAATTTCGAAGAATTCAAAAGAATTGAAAAGAATTTAGGATAAATTAATTCAAATTCTGCGTGAATTCCAAATGATTGCAAAAAATATTTGAAAATCTATTGAAATCTTTGCAAACCTTCGAAATACCTGACTTCTTATGGAAAATTCTTTAAAATTATTTAAAATATTAATATCCCTTCAAATGATTTAAATCCTCAGAAATCCCTTGAAATTATTTTAATATTTTTAAGATGCCTTGGAATCTTTCAAAATACCCTAATATATCTCAAAGTCTTTGAAATCCCTTCAAACTATTGAGGTAAATAAAAAATTTCTGGTAATCTTTTAAAATGTTATAAAGCTCTTGAAAATGGCAAGGAATTAAAAAATATATACCTTAAAATATTGTAACTCCTTTGATGATTGTATCAATAATTGAGTTTAAAAAATTCAAAACAATGCCAAAGGATTTAAGTGTACTCAGAATAAATTAATTAGAATTCAAGATGAATTCAAAAAATAGTCTCATAACTCTTGACATCTTTGAAACCCTACGAAATGCCGCACTTCTCTTGAAAAATATTATTAAATCCCATGAAATTCTATGAGATCTGGCGATACTTCCTGAAAGCCTAGAAAATTCTTTCTTATAATATATTGCAATTGCTTTAAAATTCCTTTAAATTATTACCAAGAAATTACAAATTTCTAGGAATCTTTTGACATTCCATAAAACAGTCAAAACCCTTGAAATCCTATAAAATACCTCACTTGACGTGAATAAATTCTTTTCAATCCAATAAAGATACTACAAAGTTCCTTAAAATCATTGAAATCATTGAATATTAAGAAAAAAATCTTGTGAAATCTTTTAAATCCTGTAAAATCGTTGATAGATCCCGAAACTCAAGAAAATTCTTTATCCTAATATATTTGAAACGCTTTGAAATCTCAAATTAATGTCATTAATTAATAACTCCTTGGAATTTTTTTAATTTCCTCAAATATTTCAAATTAAAAGCTCTTTAAAATGCTTTAGAAGTTTCAAAAAATTTTAAATCTTAAAAATCCTATGAAAAATATTAAGAGAATTTCAGACAATTCAGAAATAGGTATTTAGATTTTCAATTACGTTAATAGTATCGTGAGTCCGAGCCCTGATAATATTGAAATCTTTTCATTCTACAACTACAGTTAATTACCTTTTAACTGCTTCGATCTCTTCAAAAACTTCGGAAATCTTCACTCCTGGTGCAACTGGTCTTAATCTAATTTCACACTTTCGTCCCAATTTCTTTACTACCTCGATTATTATTTTCGTGTCACTGATAGGCGTTTTCGGTTTAAAATTTCCTTGTATGCCTACCAGGGACAGTGCCTCAATAACATTATCTACACTTCTTTTACAACCGTTCGCTAATTCTTCTATTGTCATATCCTTCCAAACCGTAACTCTTTCCAACACTTTCTTTGGTTCTGCTATCACGCGGATGTTCTGCCGTTTTTTCTAAAAAAAAATCACAGTTTATAGTATCAAGAATATTTCAATTATTAATAATATTTTCCATAAAACTATACCTACGGTATACCTACGTGCTATACCTACGGAAACGTGAACTAATCTCCCAAAAAAATTTAGATTTATAATTTAAATACTCAACCATTTATCTTTTTAAATTTTCATTGATCAAAGTTATACACTATTAAATTAAAATAATTTATACCTAAATGATTATAAAATAGGGAAGATTAAAACTGGAATAATATAATGATAATAAAATTCAAAATTTGAAATTCTCCCTTTTTTACAATTCATATAAATTGTTCGTAACTAAACATTTTCCAATTAAAAGCCTTAATAATTACAGCAATGTTAAATTTAAAAAGTTTAAAGGATAATTTCAATGAAACTTTATTATTTACAGAATTTCGAATGAAAGTCGCATTTAAAATTCAGAAATTATTCATTATTTTAAATTTCAATAGCTCAAGTTTGTACAATTACATGCTGTGTATTAAATTTGAAGAAGTAAGTGTTTCTTGAGAGTCTCGAAATAGTGTTCAATTTGGGTGGATTCTGCTTGCTAATTGTAGTGGTGTAATTTTGAATGTTTTTCGTTTGGATATTTAAAGGTTTCAAGATGTAAAAGAAATTTTTAACTAAAATCTTTAGTCCTATTTTGCTAAAAATTTAATGTTTTTGTAAACTACAAATGAAAAGGATTTAAAATTTGAAAATTTTAAATCGGAAAATTCAAGCGTATGCGTTTAAATTTTTAAGCCGACAAATTTTTAGGCTCAAATTGACGAACAAAAACTTTACTACGCTTTAAAATTTCTTAATCATAAAAATAATGATTGAAGTATTTGATAATATTTAAATTAGTGATATAAAATGTAAGTAAGTTCTTTTAACAAGTATGGTAATTTCATGTTATTTGAAGATTAATTCTCAGCGTAAAATGTTAAAATTCATATTTTAACCAAAACAGACGAATTTTCAACCAAAAAGTTTAACTTTTTAATAAAATAAGTTGGAATTTCTAACCCAAAAACATGGAATTTCAATACAATCGTTGAACTTTCCACTAAAAAGAATGCTTTTTTAACTAAATTGCTGAATTGTCAATAAAATAATTAAATTTTTAAATGAAAATATAAATTTTCTACCAAAAAGATAAAGGTGCAAATAAACAAATGAATTTCCAATCAAATAGTTACACTTTCAACTAGAAAAGATAAAGTTTCAAATTAAAAATGAAATAGTTCAATTTTCGGTCAAAAAGATTAATTTCTAAACAAAAAGAAACCGAATTTTTAAATAAACAGTTACATTTTTAATCAATGAAATGACTTTTCAACTAAAACGACAAATTTTCAACCGAAAAGATGAATTTTCAATAAAACAGTTGAATTTTTAACTAAAAAAAAAGTTTTAACCAAAAATAAAATAGTTTAATTTTCAATTTGAAAAAGTCAAACTTACACCAGATGAAAATGTGAATTTTCAACCACATAGTTGAATTTTCGATCAAAGATAGAATTTATCATATACAATACATCTATATACAATAAATAATAAATATACAATATATCTTTAAGCAATAAAATGGTTTTTTAACGAATTAGTTCGATTTTCAATAGAATTTTTAACCCAAAAGACGAAGTCTCAACGAAAAATGTAATAGTTGATGTTTCAATCAAAAAAGATTTTTATTTAAAGTAAAAAACAGTTGAATTAAGAAAAATGCGAGTTTTGAACCAATGGTTGAATATTTAGCCAAGAGAAATTAATTTTCAATAAACATGTTGAATTTTCAACCGAGGATAGATTTTTCAATCAAGAAAAAAATGGTTCTGTGCATCATTTTTTAATAAAAACTTTATTTTTCAAAGAAATATTTCAATTTTCTACCAAAATAATTTTAAAAATAAAAACCTAATACTAAAATCAAAATGTACATATTGTTCCAAGAACTCCGTTATAATTTATTAGAGAACAAACATTAAACTCACTTTTATCGCTGCACCTTTTGATTGCTTCGAGTAAATCGAAGTAGTATGATAACATTGGCATTGTAAACATGTTGCTGTCAATGCCATAATGTTTTGCTTTGTATTCTGATTATTGCATACTTTGGCAACAAATTTGGTTGAAAAACTAAAAAAAAATGGTAACAATGAAAATCTGTAAATAATTTTACTGTATCATTTCGTAAATTCACGAAAGTGTGAAGTCCTACATCACGAATAAAATGTCAGTTTAAGCATTGTTTAGAGTGCAACACAAAAAAAGGACTATTTTCTCTATTTAATGCTATTTTTCCATTTTTTTTAATAATTGAGGTTATATCATTTCACATAAAGTGAGGTTATGTTGCGAGCCGACTGACAATTTCTTCTCAGATTCAAAGTAAGATCTCATAATAAGAACAACATAAATCAATATTGTAATTTAGCGATGAGTTTTGATACTTACCAGCCTCTTGTACTTATTTTCGTGAACATTCCTGCCATGTTTAACATCGTGAGTCAATATTATCATCGCCAAATTATGCACGTGTTACTTATAAAAACGAATAAAAAAACTTGATTTAGAACTTAATCACTTTGCACATGAAATTTAACGAATATATATTTCGCTTTATTCATTTCATCTAAATTTTCATTGTAAACAACAATATCTTTGGCGTGAACGGTGTAAAACTTTATGAAGATTATTTAACTCCAAAATTCGATGAAATTTCACGAAATTGGAGCACTTCACTTTAGTGAAAAAAGCACATTTACAGTTTTTTAAACTGTTATACAGTTTAACTGCTAACTATTTCACAAAACTAATCAATAATATAATATAATTTTTCATTTTTTCGAAGGTTGAAAACTCAAATTTTGATAAGAAAAACATTAAAAAATAAATTACATAAGGCACGTGCGATGTCACTACTTGCCAATGCAGTGTTGACAACACCTATATTTCTAATTTCTCTTTTGCTTTTCACTGATATATTTCTTAAAACATTTTTGATCAGAAAGAATAGCATTAAGAACTTAAAAACTTAATTTGCAGGTTGTTTGCAAAATTATAAAGCTTTAAGGGCACATGATTTTAAATTAAGACCAATTCCCGCTTTCATTTTTTAAATAGTGGCAAGTCCGACATCCAGACAGGGGAAATCCAAACTGTAATTACATATATAGGATGAAACATTATTTTTTTATTAACTTCAAAACAAATAATTTTCCCACATATGTGTATTTGAATATTATGCTCCATTATATTTTCATAATTTTTTTGTTATGATTTTACTATTTAATTCATTAGCTTCAGAAAAATAAGGAATAATATGCAATTGCGGTTTTGCTCCATGCATTTGGTATTATTGCTTGGCCCTCGGCATGAAGACAACTTACCAGATGACTAAAATATCAATCTTGAAAAGTCTGTAATTTTGGTAATTTATATTTGAAATTTGTTCCATTTTAAGATCAAGAATTGAAACCTTCTCTTACAATTTTCGAAAACATTCAAATTTAATAACTTTTATTTATGCATCTTAAAAATACAAGAGTTTTCAATTGTAAATCTACAACACTGAAATTGCAAATCGTTGAGATTAAAGAATTTGCAATTGTAAATCATTAAAATTGAACTATTCAAAAAAATATATTATGAATTTCACGTTTGTCGAAAGAATTAATTTTTTTTTTTTTACGACTAGAATGT
>JAAAKG020151413.1:0-14867 GCA_010014905.2 Druon quercuslanigerum
AAGTTATTAAGGTAATTAATTAATTTTGTGAATTGTGAATTATTTAAAATTAGGTATTTAATAATTAAATTATTACTTAAAATATTACGTACTAAGTTTGTTAAAGATTGAACTGTTTTGTTAAAAGATAATCTATTCTATTAAATTCATTTTTGTTGTTAAAGATTCATAATTTTAGTTGAAAGACCAAATGTTTTGTAAAAAAAACTGGTCTTTTTACAATTAAAATTCATAAACTTCGTTAAAATTCAATTATGGAAACTAAAATTATAGTAGTTTTAATGTTTACTTTTTTTTAAATGATATATTTTAGACTGAAAATCCGACAATTTCTTTGAAAATTCGTCTTTTTTGTATAAAATTAATGCCCTTGGTTGAAAATTTAGCTATTTGCTTAGAAATATATATCTTTTGTTACAAGCTCATATTTTTTTGTAGAAAATATACTTTTTGTTTGAAAATTTATATTTTTTACTAGAAAATTCATCTTTTTGGTTAAGAAAATTATTAAAAATTTAAATATTTTGCAAAACGCTTGTCAGTTTAGCTTAAAAAATCCACTATTTACTTCAAAATTTATATATTTTGTTAAAAATTCGTCTTGTTTAGTAGAAAATTAATCTTCTTGGTTGAAAATTCCACATTTTGGGTGCACTTTTTTTCTTTTTTGAGTAACAAATTTTTGTGTGTTAAGGATTCAACTCTCGTGTTGAAATTTCTTTTTTTTTGGTCCAATTAAAATTGTTTGATTTAAAACAAAAATCTTTCCGTGATTAAAATATCAAATATTACATTGTTTTTCTGAGTTTATATTTTTTGGTTAAATATTTGAAAGTTTGAAAATTCGTCTTTTTGTATAAAATTAATGCCCTTGGTTGAAAATTTAGCTATTTGCTTAGAAATATATACACTACCGTCGGAAATTATGAGATTGATTAACTCAAGCACTATTAAAAATCACTGCTGACTTTGAACCAAGATAACTCAGCAAAAAAAAAGGATAGGGCATATAAAAAAAAAACAGTTGGAAAGCCTATAAAATTCCACGTCTAGTAATGTCAAACAGATTTTTTTTATCTGCTGAAGACAATACAGCACGTGATAAGTTTTATGAAAAAATTCTAGATTTTCTAAAATTTTGTACCTCGACTTCAACTTTTAGCATGACCTAGGAAAATTGTTGCAAAAATCTAAAAATTATACGACATACAGCCGAAAATTCTGTCTTTAATTTAAGCCGAAGAAACTTAAAAAATCTTTTTCGGTTCCCGAGATACGATTAAAAATGTTCAATCGTATCTGAGTTGAGTTTTAGTCGACGATAACGGTTGTCGGCCGGTCTGCTGCTCGCCTCCTTCGTTGAGGCAGGACCGAATATGCCACGTACAGAGGTGGTGCTTGATGGGGGCTCTCTTATACTTTTGATTCTGCTCATCAGTCATTTTTATTTCAAATGATTGTAAATTTTTAAAATTATTCATTGTTTTCTTTTTAATTATTTACAATTATTTCAATTCAGAATTATCCCCATATTAAAGAATAAAAAAATTATGAACAGTTTTTTTAATTTCTCAAAATTTTTATCAACTAGAGTATTTATAAAAATGTAAATATATTGCTACGAGAGTTAACTATTTTTTAAATGAATTAACTATTTAAATTCTAAATAAACTGTTTATATTAAAAACACTCAAAAATATTAGAAGTGAATAATAATGGAATTATTATTATATATTGTTATAAATTTAATTTATAATAAATGGTTGACAATTTTCCTTCATGGTTTACTATATATAAATTCGTTTTCTTGCACCTAACCATCGTAAATTTTCACGATTATTTGATACTTCAACTTTTCCGGCAATATAATTTTCATTAAGCCTACGCACTGTTTTATAATTAATTTATTTTGGAAATTCTATTATTATTCACTTTTAATATTTTTAAGAGTTTTTCATAGAAATAATTTATTTATAATTTGTTAAAGTTGATAAAAATGTTATGAAATAAAAAAACTGTTCATCATTTTTTTATTCTTTAATATGGGAATAATTATGAATTGAAATAATTGTATATAATTTTAAAAAACAATAAATAATTTTAAAAATTTACAATGATTTGAAATAAAAATGGCTGATAAGCAGAATCAAAAGTATAAGAGAGCCCCAATCAAGCACTACCTCTGCGCGTGGCCTATTCGGTCCTTCATCAACGAAGGAGACGAGCAGCAGACCGGCCGAGAACAGTGATCGTCGACTAAAACTTAACTCAGATACGATTGAACATTTTTAATCGTATCTCGGGAACCGATAAAGATTTTTTTAGTTTCTTTGGCTTCAATTAAAGAGAAGATTTCACGCTCTATGTCGCACAATTTTTAGACTTTTGCAACAATTTTCCTAGGTCATGCTAAAAGTTGAAATCAAGGTACAAAATTTTAGAAAATCTAGACTTTTTTGTTAAAACTTATCACGTGCTGTATTCTCTTCAGCAGATCAAAAACAAATCTGTTTGACATTACTAGACGTGGAATTTCATAGGTTTTCCAACTGTTTTTTTAATAATGCCCTACCCCTTTTTTTTTGCCTAGTTATCTTGGTGCAAAGCCAAGAGTGATTTTTAATAATTGGTATTGTACCTTTTGTTACAAGGTCATATTTTTTTGTATAAAATAATCTTCTTGTTTGAAAATGTATATTTTTTACTAGATAATTCATTTTTTTTTTAAATCTAATTATCTGATTGAAAATTAATATATTTTGCAAAAAGCTTGTCTGTTGAGCTTAAAAAATCCACTATTTTCTGTGAAATTTACATATTTTGTTTAAAATTCGTCTTGTATAGTAGAAAATTAATTTTCTTGGTTGAAAATTCGACACTTTAGCTGCTCTTTTTTTTCTTTTTTGACTAACAAATTTTTGTGTCTTAAGGATTCAACTCTCGTGGTGAAATTTCTTTTTTTTTAATATAGAATTATATAATTGTATAATTACATTTTGGCTTCTGAGTTTATATCTTTTGGTTGAAAATTTGCAACTACTTCATTGAATGTTGAACAATTTACTTAATTTATAAAACGTAGCAAGATTTGCCTCCCCCCCCCACCAACGTCTAACGTTATTTTTGGATGACCTCTGCATTAATTCACGAATAAATTTAGTCGGAAAAAATTACATTAGATAGGGTTGGGAGTGCAAAACATGCAGGACCCTAACAAAGAAGGGGGGGCTGTCAGAAAAAACTACAATCGCCCTCTCTGGATACTTGAAAAATGACCATATTTGTTACGATGTAGCGGATATGAGATAAAATCGGTCATAGTTAAAAATAATTGACAAGAAATCTTACGTCGGATAATAATTGTATTACCGGGGATCATGGAATTTTCCGAAATTTGAGTCCATTCAAAACAAAGTGGAGATCGATAATTCCAAGGTCGCCGCGCCTTTTCCAGCACGAAAAAAATTCTCCGATTTTTAAAAGTGCTTCTATATTTAGTCTGCTTTGTATATCAGAAGGAAGGAAGAAAAAACAGAGAAAAATTATATTAAATTATATTTTTTTCTTTATTATAATTTCACACATTAAAAACTAAATACATATTCTTGACCTTGAAGTATAGCCGTGCGGTCACACAGACCGCACCGTGCTTCTGATACGTGCCCCCCCCCCCCGCTAGAGTAAAAGTTTATTATTAACAAAAGTTGATAACGCTGATTAATATTTTTATTAATTATAAAATAATACATTGTAGGAGCTGAAACAAAAAAAAATGGGGTTACAAAATAATGTGGCAGGATTCGAACACGGGTCTTCCGGACGGCACGCAGCGCGTTCAAAATGATCCAGAGCCTACAATTTTTATCCGATTCCATTAAAAAAAAATTAAAACTAATTAAATTCTGAAGAGGTCTTTGGAAGGCGATTTTACTAAAAAGGCTCTGTTTGTTTGTTATTCAAGTCGCAAAATGCCAAAAAAACATAAATTTCATATTTGAGCTGCCTGTTCTGTAGCATTAATTTATTTTACATCAAAAAGGTGAAAAACTGATAGATTTACAATCGATTAACAAATTCTAGTAACTTAGATAAAGTTCGTGCAATCTATTCAATTGTTATAAACAAATTTATCAACAAAATAGATTATTGCTGTACATTGAAGTCTGGAAGTACTTTTGATCACGTTTTTTACTACGAAATCGAGTGAAATTAATGTTTTGTAAAAATCAAACACTAAAGTGTAATTTTTTTTATTGTTATAAACAAATTTAATAAATAAGCGCCTCTGTATGTTTAAAATGCATTTTTTCTGTGCAATCATTAGCTTTGCCTACACAAATTAAAATTCCATGACAGAAATAGACAATAAAAATATTTACTATTGTTATAAATAATACTTATTGGCAAATGCATTAAACGGAAACTCACTGACAGAAATAATCCATTTTTTTCCATAATTGTTATTTAGGGATAAATTAACTAAATATAAATAAATTAATTATAAAGTAATTAATAAATAAATTATATACGCAATATATATTAATGTAGATAATAAGTTAATTAATTTTTTAATTAATAAAGTAATTCAATTATTTTAAAAAAATTTCATAGTTATAAACAAATTTTATAAACAAATATAATAAATTTTCTACGCAATCATCAGGTTTGCCTTCAAAAATAAAAATTCCATGACAGAAATGGACAATCAAAATATTTACCATTGTTATAAAATATGTTTATAACTATGAAATTTTTAAAGATATTTTTTTAATTTATTAATTGAAAAATTAATTAACTTATTAATAATAGTAATATATATTATTTATATAATTTATGTATATTTAGTTAATTTATCCCTAAATTAACAATTATGAAAAAAATGGATTATTTCTGTCAAAGAGTGACCGTTTAATGCATTTGCCAATCAGTATTGTTTATAACAATAATAAATATTTTGATTATCTATTTATGTCATGGAATTTTCATTTTTGAAGGCAATCATAATGATTGCGCAGAAAAAATGCATTTTATATATACAGAGGCGCTTATTTAATGAATTTGTTGATGGAATTTGTTTATAACTATGAAATTTTGAAAAATAATTTAATTAATTTATTAATAAAAAATTAATTAATTATTTATATTAATATATATTATTTATATAATTTATTTATTCATTACTTTAAAATTAATTTATTTATATTTAGTTAATTTTATCCCTGAATTAACAATTATGCAAAAAAATTGATTCTTTCTATCAAGGAGTAACCGTTTAAAGAATTTGTTAATCGGTATCGTTTATAACAATAATAAATATTTTAATTGTCCATTTCTTTCATAGAATTTTCACTTTTGAAGGCAAACCTAATGTTTGCACAGAAAAAATGCATTTTATATATACTGAGGCGCTTATTTATTAAATTTTTTTATAAAATTTGTTTATAACAATCAAAAAAAATATACTTTAGTGTTTGATTTTAACGAAACATTAGTTGCACTCGATTTCGCGGGGAAAACGTGATGAAAAGAACCTCCAGGCTTCAATGTACAACAATAATCTATTTTGTTCATAAATTTGTTTATAACAATTGAACAGATTGCACCTTTTTACAACCTTTTTGGTAAAATCGCCTTCGACAGACCTCTTCAGAATTTAATTAGCTTTAATTTTAAATAAAGTGGAATCGGATGAAAATTGTAGGCTCTGGATCATTTTGAACCACAATTTTCCGTATAAAATTCCAAAATTCCGTATAAATAAAATATCGGAAAAATCTTTCATCGTAATCAACATATTTATACTTCACTATGATTTACAGAATCCGAATTTAAAATGTAATAAAATTCTGCCCCTTTCATCCACGTAGAAAGCAATGCATTTGACAATATTTTAGAGTTTCGGTCGAGTGTCTGCACAACCCTCCTACACTTTTTTGAAAGAAGGGAAAGGGAAGCTTAATTATCATGAGAGAAGGGGTGGGGGGTGTATAAGAAGAAAATAAAATTTAGTGAGCAGAAGTAGGGGAAATTAGGAAAAATTAGGGATGAGGAAGAAGTAGGAGTGATGGGAAATTAGGAGAGAAAAAGTATCACTGGGAAGGGAAATAATCGTAGGGAAAGTAGGATAAATAAGGTTAGGGGAAGTAAGGAAAGTGAGGAGAAAAAATGGGAAATAAGGTGAGAGGAAGTAAGGGGAAAGGAGAGGTAAAGCAAAGGTGATTTAGACAATGGTAGTACGTGAACTGTGGTACCGGGTAGGGAAAATAGGGAAGGGGAAGTAAAAGAAATAAGAGGAGAGGAAGTGAGAAAAGTGAGAGAAGGGTGAGTGGGGAAGCGACGGGAGGGAAAATAGTAAACGTTCAGGAATATGATGGTAACGGAAGTAGGAAAATTAAAAGAAGCGTGGATAAAGGAGAGGAGGAAAAGTTGGAGAGGTTAGAGGAGATTTTCCAAACTCAGCAAATTTTGATCAACAAAATAATATCGAAAGTCTGTATTATCAGATTATCATCACACGCTTCTTGCTGTGAATATTTTCATAAATTAATTTTATAAGGATAAGCAAGGAGAAATAAGCCCTTCATAAAAATGCTACAAAATCTGTAAATGTGAAGTTATATCAAATGTAAACCTTTCATACTATCCCCACTACACAACTACTTCCCCTCCCCAAAAATCATCCTTCGGTACCCCTCCCGCCTCCAACTTCTTGCACCACTACTTTCCCCTCACATCACTTTCCTTACGCTCTCTACTTAACCTTCCCTCAATTCGCATAATTTCCTCTCCTTTCCCGACCGTTTTTCCCCTGCTATATACTTATTTCTCATAATTGCCCTCCACTCAATTCAGAACTTCTCCACTTCACATTTCTCCTTCTTCCCCAACCCTTATTTTCGCACACTATCAGCCCTAATTTTCACGCTGATTTATATTAATTCCCCTCCCGTCAATTAGACGACTTTTCTTCTCCTAAATTCCACCACTTCCCAAACCCTAATTTTCGCACACTCTCTGCCCTTGTTTTCACTACTTCACCTTCGCTCATTTCTTCTACTAACCCCATCTTTTTTCAATCCCGCCACTACGCCTTCCCTCATTTCCGCTATTTTCACGCCCTAATTGTTCCTCACCTCTAATACTTTCATTTACTTACCCTCCCTTCATTTATCTTTGCTTCTCTTACCTTGCAACGCTCGTATTCCTTTATTCTCTCACTCCTTATTTCCCCTAATTCCCTTACCCGCACTTTACATACTTACCTTCACCTACTTTCCATCAACTTATTTTCTCTACTCCCCCTCCCTTACTTCCCATAATTACCCCTAAGTTACTTCTTCTCATTTCCCCTCATTCCCTAATTCTCATAATCCGCTAATTCCCTTACCCACACTAATGTATTTAATACTACTTATCCTACTTCACTACTTCACCTTCGCTCATTTTCTCTAATAACCCCTTATTTGTTCAATCCCGCCACTACCCCTCTCCTCATTTCCGCTAGTTTCACCCCCTAATTGTTCCTCACCTCTAACAATTTCGCCTACTTCCTCTCCCTTCATTTACCTTCGCTTCACTTACCTTGCAACGCTCGTATTCCTTTACTCTCTCACCCCTTATTTCCCCTAATTCCCTTACCCGCACTTTACCTACTTACCTTCACCTTCGTTCCATCAACTTATTTTATCTTCTCACCCTCCATCAATTCCTATATTTACCCCTACTTTACTTCCCCTCATTTTCCCTAATTCCCTAATTTCCCTAATTCCCTAATTCCGCTAATTACCTTACCCACACATTAACTACTTATCCTCATCTATTTCCCATCACTTTATTTTCTTTACGCCCCCTCCCTCATTTCCCATAACTACTCCTACTTTACTTCTTCTCATTTCCCATCATTCCCCTTCTCTCGTTGCCAGTTTCTTCCCGTGTTATCCCGCTACTTCACTACTTCACCTTCGCTCATTTACTCTACTATCCCCTTATTTGTTCAATCCTACCACTATTTCCCCCTTATTTTACCCCTTATTTCCCCTTATCCCCTTACCCGCACTTTACCTACTTACCTTCACCTACTTCCCATCACCTTAATTTCTCTAGTCCCCCTCCCTCACTTCCCATAATTACCCCTACTTTACTTTCCCTCATTTCCCCTAATTCCATAATTCAACTAATTCCGGTACCCCATTTACCTACTTATCCTTATCTACTACCCATCACTTTATTGTCTCTACTCCCCCTCCTTCATTTCTCATAATTACCCCTACTTTACTTCTCCTTATTTCCCATAATTCCCCTCCTCTCGTTGCCACTCACTTTCCCTGTTATCCAGCCTCATTTCCCCTAATTTCCCCTATCTCCCCTTTTCTTCTAGTTGCCCTCTCCTTAATTACCCCACACCCTTACCCGCTATTTCTTGCGCTTCCCCACTTTCTTTCCCCTCAATTACCCTCACTTCCTCCACTTTACCATCCATAATTTCCCCTTATTTCCTCACACCCTTACTCGCTATTTCTTGCGATTCCCCACTTACTTTCCCCTCAATTACCCTCGCTTCCTCCACTTTAACATCCCTAATTTCCCCTTATTTCCCCTTATATTTCGTCAGTTCCACTAGGTTCCTCAAGTTCAACATTTCTAATTGCTACGAATCCCTGAAATATGGGATCGTTTATGAAAAAGAAAATGTCAAATTTATTGTTAAAAGAAGAACTATTAGAAAAAAGTGTTAAAATCAGCTTTTGCAAATCCCTTTAAAAATTAGGTAACGCTCACGTATTTATTAAATGCGTAAGTCGGAGAAAAATTGTAAACACTAGACTAATTTTTCCAGAGATACTTTTTTTACCCGAAGTTGGAACATTTAGTACTTCAGATTCATTAAATATTAGATCGTGTAAACAGTAAGCTTTGTTTATGCAAAAAGAAGACTTTCTGAAAAAAATCCAAGGAAAATCAATTTCTTTACAGAATACAATGAATAAATCTCAATATGTTTCCACAATTTATAATATTAATCGTGGTCCTACAATAAATTAGATGCAAATCGATTCAAGCTGTGTATTCCGTACTCTGAACTTTGTAGTCGGTACTCGTACAGATTTTCGCAACGGTTCGACCGTATTTCTCGTACATGTTTGCCATGTAATCTTACCACCATTGTTCACCAACAGAGTAGAATAGAACTGGTTATCGGTTCGCAACACAATACTGAAATGTACCTTCTAATAACAAACAGTGAAGCACTAATCTTAGTTTTGAAAGCACAGCGAAAATCACCGAGAGAACACAAAATAACAAAAACACTAAAAGGCGAGTTCTCAACATACTCAAACGGAGGTGAAATATTTACGGCTTGAGTAGCAATTAATGAAAAAACAAACGTATACAAAAAAAAAGATTAAAAATTAGATAGACAAGGGCGTTTCTAAATACAAATTCCTACATTACCGACATCGAAAACTTTTCACGGCTAAAATGGTTCATGCCCGTACTAAGTTCCTAGAATATTTAAGAAGGATCTCGAGGACGTCACAAAATAAAATTACGAAATTGTGAGAGTAGAATTTGCGTAAACAACTTCAAGGTCATTTATTATCTCAATTAAGAAATTCGCGTAAACACTTTCAAGTCTATATTTTTATTTATCCTTAGGTTTTCTACTGTGTTTTATAGTTATGAGAAAAATAATGTTTATTTATTGCTACCTTATATGTCTTTTTTATTTAGTGCGCAAATAACTCGTCAAAAACATACTTGTCTTGAATCTTATAGGAACTTAATACGCCCACAAACCACATCAGCTGCATCCTAAGGGTAATAATATTGTATATTAGCAAAAAATGCATAATCAGGATTTTTATTTGCTACAATTAAAAATATTAATAATTAGAAAATTATTCTCAAACAAAAATTTAAATATAATTTAAAATTTTTTAAATGTAATAATTATTAATTTTAAATTGAAAGCGTTCCAAATATTTTTAAATAGTCTAAGCGATTTGCAAATTAAAATTAAAAAATTTCTAATAAGAAACTCCCAATATTAAAAACTTTCAGAATAAAATTTGTAAAATTATACCATTCCATTAGAAGAGAGTCGTAATTGTATTATTTCTTATTGAAAGCGGTCAAAATCAATTATTTAAAAAATTGAATAATTTAACGGCAAAGCTCGTTAAAATTTATAATGTTAAATTATTATTACTTCAAAAATTATAATTTAACGTTAAAATTTATTCAAATTTTTTTAAGGATAAGAAAATAAATTCACCGTCGTTTTCTCCGTTAAAAATGCAAAAATATGCAACTTACTTAAAAAAATATTCTTTACAATTGAATTATATTTAACAAGAAACGTTTAAAATACAAAGTATTTTTAAATTGTGAAAATTTAATTATCTCAAAATATTGTACAATTAAAAATTGAAACATTTCAATTTTCATTGCAAAATTAAAACTTCTAAAGAGAACATTTTTTTAGCGTCAAAAATAAAAATTTAGAATTCTAAAATTGTAAGCTTTTAAAATTAAATAAATGATTTAATTTATTTTTTAATTTGAGTTTAATTTTAATATATTTTGATTTTGAAAAACATAATTTCTAACGTTTAGTTTCAAATCGCCTATTTTTTAACACTCCATATCGAACTGTAAATCATTCTCAAAAATTGCCATTAAAATAGTTTTCAATTTTAAATAATCTATTTTCTTAATGATTAAAATTATTAAATTTCAAACTGAATAACATCAAAACCAAACAATTTAGAATGTTTGAATCTATAATTATTACCTTAAAAACTGACTGTTAAGACTTTCAATATAAAAACATTGTAACATTTTAAATTGGAAGCTTTCAAAAATGAAAAAATTTCAACCGAAATATTTTGAAATTTCAAAACCTGCTTGAAATTATAGCATTCTGAAAAAGAAACTCGAAATTAAATCGTTAAAAAAAATTATTTTTTAACTAAGAATCACGATTTAGAAAATTTAATAACTGATATAAATTGCAAATTTAACTTGAAAGTATTTCCATACTAAAGAAACAATTTTATGTTGCTTCAAGTGGTAAAAAGTGAATGAGTGAATTTAAAGATTATAATTAATTACTTTTTCGGTCAATGAATGAAATAATAATTAATTAAAAACAATGTCTTGTCAATCGTAAAAATGGAAGCTCTGAATAAGAATAGTTTAAATAGTGTCAAAAATTTGCAGATTTTTAGAAACAAACTATTAAGCTGAAAATTAAAGTAATTTAAATTTTTTAATTAAATTTCAGTTTAATTGAATTATTATTATTTAAGTTTTAAATTAAAATTAAAAATTAAAATTAAAATTAACTTTCAACAAAAGAGTTAACAAAAGAGATAAATATTTAACTATTATACTTGAATTTTTAACAAAAAAAATAATTTTTAAACAAGAAAATTAAATTGCAAAGAAAACGATAATTTTCTACCAAAAAAATCAATTTTTAACAAAATATATAGATTTTCAACGAAATAGTTGAATTTTCAAATAAAAAAAAAAGTTTTTCATCCAAGTTGTTGAATTTTGAATAAGAAAAAAATAATTTTTTTTAATAAAGCTGAACAATTTTTAACTAAAATAATGAATATTTAACTGCAATTTTTAAATTTTTAACGAAAAAGATGAATTTTCAACAATAAAAATTAATTTTCTACAAAAAGACAAATTTTTCAGACAAGAAAGAAACAAAATCTTAACAAAATAGTTGAATTTTCTACCCAAATAATAAATTTTTTCACCGAAAAGGACAAAATATTAACAAACCAGTTCAATTTTCAAATGAAAAAGATAAATTTTCAACGAAAAATAGAGTACAATGTTAAATTTTCTTAGTTAAAAATTATTTTTCAACCAAAAAAAGAGTCTTCAACAAAATAGTTAGAGTTAACCAAACAAATGAATTTTCAACTAAAATGATGAATCTACGACAAAGAAATAAATTTGTACCCAAATAATAGAATTTGTAACAAAAAAAGTATATTTATATTTTCCGTTAAAAAATTCAATTTTCGACACGAAAAAAAAAGTTTTCAAGAAAATAGTAGTCTTTACTACAGAAATATTTGCATTTTTAATCAAAATAATTTTTCAGTAAAAAAAAAAACAAGAAAATGTGAAATTTTCAAGCGAAGAAGATAAAATTTCTCACCAAAATTCAATTTTCAATTTTCTACAAAAATAATACAATTTTCAACCAAAGAATATAAAATATCACAATAACGGTGAAATTTTCAGTCTCAAAAATATATTTTGAAAAATAATATTTCTATAATATAAATATATCATTATGGAACTTTTATTTTCAAACAAAAAAATCCGGATTTTGAAGATAATAGTTCAAATTTCAACCAAAATAGATGAATTTTCAACCAAGAAGGACTTGTCAGTCAAATGAGATAAAACATTTAATCAAGCTGTTGAATTTTCAAGCCAAAAATGTGAATTTTTTAAAAAAGAATAGGTATTTTAAAACGAAAATTTGAATTTTCAACGATAAAAAAAGAATTCTTAACAGAAAATATTATAGTCAAGACCTCAAGCAAAAAACATAGAATTAAATTTTCTTTAATTGTTTGAAACAAAACAGTTGTATTTTAATTAAAAAAATGAATTTTTAACCAAAAAAGATGAATTTTCAAACCAAAAAGACGAATTTTCTATAAAGTACTTGAATTTTCAACACAAACATATGAACCTTCAACCAAATAATCGAATTTTTTATCAAAAAAATATAATATCCATACCAAAAAGACGACTTTCCAACAGAACACTTGAATTTTTAAATAAAAAATATTCATTTCCAAAAAAATAGAAAATTTAAATTTTCATTTAAAAAAATTAATTTTAATATGAAAGAAAATAAATTTTCAACGAAATAGTTTCATTCTCCAGCCAAAAAGATGAATTAAAAAAAGCAGAAAGGTGAATTTTCAGCAAAGAAACATGAAATTTTTACAAAAAAAGATTAATTTTTAATCCAAAAGAATGAATCTTTATCAAATCAGTTGAATTTTCTATCAGAATAGTTTAATTTTCTACACAAAAATATGAAATCTTAATAAAAAATGTAATAGTTGTCATTTTTACGAAAAAATATTTTTATTTTAAATAAGAAAAGTTGAACTGAGTTAAAAAGACGAATTTTTAAACCAAAACGACGACCTTTCTCCAGAACACTTGAATTTTTAAATAAAAAATATTCAATTCCAAAAAAACAGAATAGTTAAATTTTCATTTAAAAAAATTAATTTTAAACAAAAAGAAAATGAATTTTCAACAAAATAGTTGCATTCTCCAGCCAAAAAGATGAATTTTTAAAAAGACAGTTTAATTTGTGTCCAAGAAAGGTGAATTTTCAAACAAGAATCATGAAATTTCTAAAAAAAAGATGAATTTTCAATCCAGAAGAATGAATCTTTATCCAATCTGTTGAATTTTACATTAGAATAGTTTAATTTCTACTAAAAAAATATTTTTATATCAAATAAAAAAAGTTGAATTGAACCAAAAAGACGACCTTTCAACAGAATACTTGAATTTTTAAGTAAAAAATATTCATTTCCAAAAAAACAGAATAGTTAAATTTTCATTTAAAAAAATTAATTTTAAACAAAAAGAAAACGAATTTTCAACAAAATAGTTGCATTCTCCAGCCAAAAAGATGAATTAAAAAACAGAAAGGTGAATTTTCAACAAAGAAACATGAAGTTTTTACCAAAAAAGATTAATTTTTAGAGAGATTAATTGAATTGAGTTAAAAAGACGAATTTTTAAACCAAAAAGACGACCTTTCTCCAGAACACTTGAATTTTTAAATAAAAAATATTCATTTCCAAAAAAACAGAATAGTTAAATTTTCATTTAAAAAAATTAATTTTAAACAAAAAGAAAATGAATTTTCAACAAAATAGTTGCATTTTCCAGACAAAAAGATGAATTTTTAAAAAGACAGTTCAATTTGTATCCAAGAAAGGTGAATTTTCAAACAAGAAACATGAAATTTCTACAAAAAAAGATGCATTTTCAATTCAAAAGAATGCATCTTTGTCCAATCAGTTGAATTTTCTATCAGAACAGTTTAACTTTCTACCGAAAAAGACGAAATCTCAATGAAAAATGTAATAATTGTCATTTCTACTCAAAAATATTTTTATTTCAAATAAAAAAAGTTGAACTGGGCCAAAAAAAAGACGACTTTTCAACAGAACACTTGAATTTTTAAATAAAAAATATTCATTTTCAAAAAAATAGAATAGTTAAATTTTCATTTGAAAACATAATTTTTAAATCAAAAAGAAAATGAATTTTCAACAAAATAATTGAATTTTCTAGCCAAAAAATAAATTTTTAAATAGACTGTTCAATGTGTATCAAAGAAAGATGACTTTTCAACCAAGAACATGTAATTTCTATCAAAAAAGATGAATTTTCAATCCAAAAGAATGAATCCCAATCAATTGAATTTTCTATTAAAATAGTGGAATTTTCTACCCAAAAACACGAAATCTCAATGAAAAATGTAATACTTGTCATTTCTACAAAAAAATATTTTTATTTTAAATAAAAAAAGTTGAATTGAGTTAAAAAGACGAATTTTTAAACCAAAAAAAAGACGACATTTCTCCAGAACACTTGAATTTTTAAATAAAAAATATTCCTTTTCAAAAAAATAGAATATTTAAATTTTCATTTGAAAACATAATTTTTAAATCAAAAAGAAAATGAATTTTCAACAAAATAATTGAATTTTCCAGCCAAAAAATAAATTTTTAAATAGACTGTTCAATGTGTATCAAAGAAAGATGACTTTTCAACCAAGAACATGTAAT
>JAAAKG020151413.1:14967-26943 GCA_010014905.2 Druon quercuslanigerum
AAAAAAATAGAATATTTAAATTTTCATTTGAAAACATAATTTTTAAATCAAAAAGAAAATGAATTTTCAACAAAATAGTTGCATTTTCCAGACAAAAAGATGAATTTAAAACAAAACAGTTCCATTTGTATCCAAGAAAGGTGAATTTTCAACCAAGAAACATGAAATTTCTACCAAAAAAGATGAATTTACTATCCGAAAGAATGAATCTTTATCCAATCAGTTGGATTTTACATTAGAATAGTTTAATTTTCTATCCAAAAAGATGAAATCTCAAAGAAAAATTTAATAGTTGTCATTTGTACTAAAAAAATATTTTTATTTTAAATAAAAGAAATTTAATTGAGACAAAAAGACGATTTTTTAACAAAGAAGTTCCATTTTCAACTAAGAAAGATTTTTGAGTCTAGAGTGTAAAAAAATGTCCACCGATTTGTTTAATTTTTAAACCAAAAAGGCGAATTTTCTATAAAACAGTTCAATTTTCCAGACAAAAATATGAATTATTAACCAAAAATATAATAATAGATTTAAAAAATTTGTAAATTTAAATACAAAAAAAAAGAATAATTCGTTTGAAAAAAAAGAGAAAAAGGTGAAAAGGGGAAAGGGTTTAAAGTCTCTAATCTGAAAATAAAAATACCTTTTTCAATGGATTCTGCCTTCTTGCTTTCCTCCGCATTTTGAATTTTTGTATAATCCACATTATCCACATTATCCACATTATCTACACTATCTACCAACGCTTTGCTTTCCTTCGTAGTCTCTGAACTTCGCGATTGATTGGGTTTTGAAACCATCTCAGTCTGAACTTGAACTGGAATCTTTTGTTGCCTGGAATCTTCATCTGAAGCTGGCTTCGAAATTTGCTGCTTGATTTCCGTGTGATATTCATCGCTCGATTTTACTTCCTCATCCACACTTTTCTGTACAGTACCTTCCAACTTCTGTACCGTTTTATATTTCCTCTGCGATAAAAAATAAATTTAAATTAATGGTAAATGGAAAAATGTAAATGGCAAATTTTTTTGTACATTATCGTTAATTTCTCTCATACTAATGTTTCGAATGTACTAAATTTACTTTTATATGAAATTCATATCCCTAAAATTGATACAAATATAAAAGATTATTATGATTTCAATTTAAAATCATAAAAAATAATATTCTGAGAAACATTGAAAGTAAAATCTTCACTTTAGAGCTTTATCAAATTTAAAAAAATTAATTTTTAATACCTAATTCTCTCATGGTTAACCAAATTGTTGAATTTTGAAACTAAATAACCGAAGGTTCGACGAAACAGTTAAATTTTTAACAACAAATTTTATTTCAACTAAAAAAGTGAATTTGGAACCCCGAAAATACAAATTTTTAACAGCATAGTTGAATTTTCAACGAAAACAGATTTTTCAGCCAAGAAAAGAAAAATTGAACCAAGTAGTAGAACATTCTACAAAAATAATACAATTTTTAATACAAAAAGACCAATTTACAACCATGCAGTTAAATTTTCAAATAAAAAAGGTAAATTTTCAATGAAAAAACTAAATTTAGAACTCAAAAAGTCGAATTTTTAACAAAACACTCAACTTTTCAACCATAAAGGATTTTTTTTGTAAAAAAAGAATTTAGCCAAGTTGCTGAATTTTCAAGAAGAATTTACTACAAGACAAATGAATTTTAAACAAGAAAATATGAATTTTCAAGAGAAAAGTGTCTTGTCCATCAAATATTTCAATTTTTAACCCAAAAAGACGTATTTTGAAAACATCAGTTAAATTTCCCACCATAAGAGATTTTTTGTAAAGGAAAACAAAATTGAACTAAATTGTTGAATTTTTAGACCAGAAAGCCGAATTTTCTACAAAACCGTTTAAATTGGTATAAAAAGGTTAATTTTCATCCAAATATTTTATTTTTCTATAAAAAAAATAAAATTTTGAAACAAAAAGGATTTTTCAGTGAAGAAAGAAACAAAATTTTAATCACACTGTTAAATTTTCAAAACGAATGTTCTACAAAACAGTTCAATTTTCAACCTGAAAATATGATTTTTAAATAAAAAATTGTATTTCAAGAAAATAGTTGAATTTTTAACCCGAAAAGAGTAATTTTTACAAATACATTTGAATTTTCAACCAAAAAAGATTTGTCAGTCAAAAAAAGAAAAATTGAACCAACTAGTTGAATTTTCTACACAAATAATACAATTTTCAATTCAAAAAGACCAATTTACAACCATGCAGTTAAATTTTCAAATAAAAAAGGTAAATTTTCAATGAAAAAAATAAATTTAGAACTCAAAAAGTCGAATTTTTAACAAAACACTCAACTTTTCAACCATAAAGGATTTTTTTTTGTAAAAAAAGAATTTAGCCAAGTTGCTGAATTTTCAAGAAGAATTTACTACAAGACAAATGAATTTTAAACAAGAAAATATGAATTTTCAAGAGAAAAGTGTCTTGTCCATCAAATATTTCAATTTTTAACCCAAAAAGACGTATTTTGAAAACATCAGTTAAATTTCCCACCATAAGAGATTTTTTGTAAAGGAAAACAAAATTGAACTAAATTGTTGAATTTTTAGACCAGAAAGCCGAATTTTCTACAAAACCGTTTAAATTGGTATAAAAAGGTTAATTTTCATCCAAATATTTTATTTTTCTATAAAAAAAATAAAATTTTGAAACAAAAAGGATTTTTCAGTGAAGAAAGAAACAAAATTTTAATCACACTGTTAAATTTTCAAAACGAATGTTCTACAAAACAGTTCAATTTTCAACCTGAAAATATGATTTTTAAATAAAAAATTGTATTTCAAGAAAATAGTTGAATTTTTAACCCGAAAAGAGTAATTTTTACAAATACATTTGAATTTTCAACCAAAAAAGATTTGTCAGTCAAAAAAAGAAAAATTGAACCAACTAGTTGAATTTTCTACACGAATAATACAATTTTCAATCCAAAAAGACCAATTTACAACCATGCAGTTAAATTTTCAAATAAAAAAGGTAAATTTTCAATGAAAAAAATTAATTAAGAACTCAAAAAGACGAAATTATAACAAACACTCAACTTTTCAACCAAAAAGGATTGTTTTTATAAAAAGAAATTTAGCCAAGTTGTTGAATTCTCCACGAAACAATTGAATTTTCAAGTGAAAAGTGTCTTGACCATCATTTATTTCAATTTCTAGCCCAAAAAGACGAATTTTGAAAACATCAGTTGAATTTCCTACCATAAGAGATTTTTTGTAAAGGAAAACAAAATTTAACTAAATTGATGAATTTTCAGACCAGAAAGCTGAATTTTCTAAAAAAAACAGTTTAAATTTCAGTAAAAAGGTTCATTTTTATCCAAATAATTTATTTTTCTATAAAAAAAGTAAAATTTTGAAACAAAAAGGATTTTTCAGTGAAGAAAGAAACAAAATTTTAACCACACTGTTGAATTTTCAAAACGAATTTTCTACAAAACAGATAAATTTTCAACCTGAAAATATGATTTTTAAATATAAAAGTTTATTTCAACAGTCAATAAAACAAAAGTTTAATCAAATAGTTGAAATTTTCAGCCAAAATAATAAAGATTTCAATGCAAACATACCAATTTATAACACAGTTAAATTTTCTTGTAAAAAAGATAAATTTTCAACTAAAAATGGAATTCATTTAAAAAAATTGAATATTAAAACAAAACGAATTTTCCAACAAATTATTAGAATTTGAACTACAGAGATGAGTTTTCATCGAAAATGATAAAACTTAAAATGAATTAGATACATTTTTAATCAGAAAAAATTAATTTAGAACTCAAAAAGACGAATTTTTAACCAAACCGTTAACTTTTGAACTAAAAAGGATTTTTAGTCAACAAATAAAAAAATTAAACCAAAATTTTGAATTTTAAAGAAGAACTTTTCACAAAATAGTGGAAATTTCAACCCGAAAGTATGAATTTTCAAGAAAAGATTCTTGCTAACCAAATAGTTGAACTTTTAACTCAAAAAGACGAATTTTGCAAAAAGTAGTTGAATAGTTTCCAACCAGAACAGACTTTCTGTAAAGAAAAACAAAATTTAACTATATTTTTGAATTTTCCAGCCAGAAAGAGAAATTTTATGCAAAACTGTAAAATTTTCAATAAAAAAAGATTGATTTTCTACCAAGAGATCAATTTTGAACCAAAACAGATATATCAGACAAGAAAGAAAAAAATGACAACTACCAAACAGATTAATTTTCTACCAAAATTTTCAAGAAAGACACTAATATTTTTCCAATTACAAAAAAAAATGTATTTCAGACTAAAATGATGAATATTCAACTGTAACAGTTGATTTTTAAACCAAAAAGATGATGCTAAATGAATAATATTTAATTATTAATTATTAATTATATAATAAATATAGTTAAATTTAAAATTTTAAAAACGAAAACTAATTTTTAATAAAAAACAACTAATTTTCAAAACAAATAGTTAAATTTTCAAACAAAATAATGAATTTTCAACTAAAATTATGAATATTCAACTATAATAGTTGAATACATTTTTAAGAAAATGGTTAAATAAATAATATAACGTTAATTTTACAAATGAAGAATCATTATTATTTAATTTTATATCGTAATTTTAACAAAAAATTAAGCAGGCTCAGCGAAAAAGTTTTAAAATATGTTTAAATTCAAAGTGAAAAAATAGTTGCATCAGCGAGCAATTTGAAAAAATAGTAGGATTAAAGTAATTTTTCAAAATAGTAGAAAAATAGTTGCAATATTGTAAAAAACATGTAAAAAATGATTAATAATGATGTGAGACCGAGGCCTGCAATATATACCGTTATTTTTTTTAATGGATTGAAACGGCTATTAAAAAAATTAATCATTATGTCATTTTTTCTTAAATTTCATAAACATAACATTATTGTTTAATAAAAGAACCTTTAATTGTACATGTTTTCAAAATTTTTATATTTATTATAGCGAACAGTAACAACAATCATATTTAAAAATTTTTAAACCATCTATTTTGGCGAAAGATCGTCTTATTTTTTTATTAAATTAAACTTTTTTTGATTAAAATTTTATGGGTTGAATTTTCTTCTCTTTGCTTGAAAATTTGTCTTTTATTTTTTATTGTTTTATTTGGACTAAAGACTCATCTTTATTATTTGGAAAATTACAAGATTTGTTGAAAATCCGCCCTTTTTGGTTTAATTGAACGGCTTCTAATTCAAAATATTTTTTTGGTTGAAACATCAAATATTGCATTTACTTTGTTTCTTGAAGATTTATCTATTATGGTTTAAAATAATTTTTTTTGTGAAAATCATTTTTTGTCTTTAAAATTTCATGAACTGAAAATGTAACTTGTCCTTTTTTTGTTATATAACAGCCACTTTTAGTTAAAAAATGAACCATTTGGATGAAAATTCATGTATTTTATTGAAACTTCATCTATTTTGGTTGAAAATCAATCTTGATGCTCAACAATTAATCTTATTCTTTGAAAAATCATTTTTTGGTTGAAAATTTAACTAATTCTTCAAACATTCATACTTCTTTTATTTAAAATTAATTTTTTTAGTTGAAAAGTGAATTATGTGTTTGAAAAATGACTTTTTTTAGAAAATTATTCTTTTTGTTTGCAAATTCATTTGTATTGGTCAAAAAATAATTTCTTTGATTAAGAATTTAACTACTTTGTTAAAAATATTTATTTATTTTACATAAAAATTAATATTTCAGTAAAAAATTCATCTTTTTGGTGGACAAATCATTAGTTTTGGTTGAAAATTTAATTAATTTTCTCCTTTCTTTGGTTCAAAATTATTTTTTTAACTTTAAAGTTAACTATTTCGTTTTTGGATACAAATTTTTTTAGAAGCAAATTTTCATCTTATATTCGTATTTTCTGTTTAAATTTAACTGTTTTTTTATTAACTATTAAAATATTTTTTGGTTGTAATATCAACTATTCAATTTTTCGTTGAAAAGTTCATCTTTTTTTGGTTCAAACTTATACTACTTTGTGAAAAATAATTTTTTGGTCAAAGATTCATTACTTTAGTTGAAAATTCATTTTAATGGATGAAAATTTAAGTATTTTAATAAAAAATTCCTTTCTTTTTCGTTAGAAATTAATTTTTTGAAGAGAAAATTTAATTATTTCATTTTGGACTGAATAAGTTTTTTTTTATTTAGTTCAAAATGAATTATTTTTTATTAAAAATAGAACTATATTTTTGAAAAATTAATCTTTTTATCTAATAATATCATTATTCCATTTTTGATTAAAAATTTATTATTTTAGTTGAGTATTTCAAAATTTTGGTTGAAAATTCTTTATCTTTAAGTAGAAAATTTGCCATTTTTAGTTCCAACTTCAAATATTTAGTTTGAAATTGATGTATTTTGTTGAAAAAAAATGTTTTTTTATTGTTGTAATTAAAAATTAATTTTTAAACCAAAAAATAGAGTATTTTATTTTAGATTCGTATTTTCTGTTTAATTTCAAGTGATTTTTTATTCAAAATAAAAAGATTTTTTGATTGTAATATCAATTGTTCAATTTTTCGTTGAAAAGTTCATCTTTTTTTGGTTCAAAGTTATACTACTTTGTGAAAAATAATTTGTTGGTCGAAGATTCATTACTTTAGTTAAAAATTCATTTCATTAGATGAAAATTTAAATATTTTATTAAAAAATTCGTTTTTTTTTGGTTAGAAATTAATTTTTTAAAGAGAAAATTTAACTATTCCATTTTGGGCTGGAAAAGCTTTTTATTTAGTTCAAAATTAATTTTTTTTGTTAAAAATAGAACTATATTTTTTGAAGTTTTTACCTTTTTATCTAATATTATCATTCATCCATTTTTTAGTTAAAAATCTCAAAATTTGTGTTAAAAATTCTTTGTCTTTTAGTAGAAAATTTAGCTTTTTCAATTCGAGCTTCAAATATTTAATTGGAAATTAATGTTTTTTGATAAAAATTTGTTTTTTTGTTGTAACTAAAAATTAATTTTTGAACCTAAAAATAGAGTGTTTCATCTTGAATTAATATTTTCTGTTTAAATTCAACTGCTTTTGTGTTACTCAATATTAAAATATTTTTTGCTTGTAATATCACCTATTCAGTTTTTCGTTGAAAAGTTCATCTTTATTTGGTTCAAAGTTATACTACTTTGTCAAAAATAATTTTTTTGATCGAAGATTCATTACATTAGTTGAAAATTCATTTCATCGGATAAAAATTTAAGTATTTTATTAAAAAATTCGTTTTTTGGTAAGAAATTAATTTTTAAAGAGAAAATTTAACTATTCCATGTTGAGCTGAAAGTTTTTTTATTTAGTTAAAAATTAATTTATTTTGTTAAAAAAAGAACTATATTTTAGAAATTTTTTATCTTTTTATGTAATATTATCATTCATCCATTTTTTTTAAATTTATTTTTCAGTTGGAAATCTCAACATTTTTATTAAAAATTCTTTGTCTTTTAGTAGAAAATTTAGCTTTTTCAATTCGAACTTCAAATATTTAGTTGGAAATTAATGTTTTTTGTTAAAAATTTTTTTGTTGTTGTAATTGAAAATTAATTTTTGAACCTAAAAACAGAGTATTTCATCTTAAATTCATATTTTCTGTTTAAATTCAACTGTTTTTTTTATTCAATATTAAAATATTTTTTAATTGTAATATCAACTATTCAATTTTTCGTTGAAAAGTTCATTTTTTTTTGGTTCAAAGTTATACTACTTCGTGAAAAATAATTTTTTGGTCAAAGATTCATTACTTTACTTTACATTAATTTGTTTTTTCTTTTTGGTTAGAAATTAATTTTTTTAAGAGAAAATTTAACTATTCCATTTTCGACTGGAAATGTTTTTTTTAGTTCAAAATTAATTTATTTTGTTAAAAAAAGACCTATATTTTTGAAAGTTTTTATCTTTTTATCTAATATTATCATGATTCCATTTTTATATTCCAATAAGAAACCCAGTAAGAAAATCCAACTTTTTTTGGGTAGAAAATGATTTCTTGCTGGTTAGGAATTTCATTATTTTGTAGAAAATTCAAGATTTTTGTTAGAAGTCATCCTTTTTGGGTTAAAATTTTAAATATTTGGTTAAAAAAATGATTTTTTTTATTCAAGATTCATCATTTTTGGTGAAAAAAATTCATATATTTAGTTAAAAATTTAACTATCTTTTTGAAAATTGGTTTGTTTTTAGTTGAAAATTAACTTTTCTAAATTGCAAATGTAATTATTTTACTTTTCCCTATAAATTTATCATTTTTAGTTAAAAATTCACTTATTTTGACGAAAGCTAATCTTTTTTAAATTAAAAATTCATTTATTTTGGTGGAAAATTCATAATTTTGGTATATTTTGGTATATTTACTTGAAAATTGACGTATTTTGTTAAAAAATTGTTTTTCTAGTAGAAAAGTAATCTTCGTATTTAAAAACTCATGTTTTTGATTGAAAATTTAACCATTTCATTTTTGGTTCAAAATTTATCTTTATTAGTTGAAAGTTCTACTATTTCGCATTAAAAAAAAAGATAATGTTAAAGATAATGTCTAAAATTAAAAACTACACAAAAAACACCACTAATTAAAATATTAAATTCTTTATCTTCAAATTGAATAACTTACTCTTTTATTCTATTTAAAAAATGTACTACAAACTTTTCTTAATAATTTGTATAAAAAAAAACTATTTTTGATTTACAAAATAGAAATTTTCGCACAAATCTGACTATATTTAAAGATTATATAAAAAAAAATGTTACCTTGAGTTGAGTGATCATACGCTGAACTTCCCAAAGTTGCTCCTCACGCGATTTGGTAACAAAACCGGCATTCATTTGCATATGAATTTGCGAAAGCAGGGATTCCTGTTTAGCTAATTCGGCCGCTATTTCGTCTGCAGTGCCCGGCAAGGAAGAGCTTCCAGCCGGAAGAGGAGGAATATACTTGGATAATTGCGTATTTGGAAAAAGGGCTTTGCAGTGGAAGAGTAAAGCCAGAAGCAATCTGTGGCTCATTTGCAAGACTGGACTCAGCGTCATTGCGATTGTCTGAGCGTTCATTTTCGTCGTTTTCTCCTGTCATTTTCACACTTTTTATTAGTCAAATGTATATTTTTTAACAGCTTTTCTTATTCAATTTTATGAGTAAATATTAATTTATTATAAAGATATAAAACACAGGGCCTAAAATTGTTGCAACAAAATAAAAAAAGTCGGCAGGGTAATATTAAGTTGATTCTTTAAGCAAAATTTCCAGTTTTTTATCTAAACTATTATTCTTTTGTCTATAAATTAATAAAATTCCGATTTATTTATCACAGGATTCACAGAATTTTATATATTTTCAATAAGAAACCCAGTAAGAAAAGCCAAATTTTTTTGGATAGATAATGATTTTCTTTCTGGTTAGAAATTCCATGATTTTGTAGAAAATTTAAGATTTTTGTTAGAAGTAATCCTTTTTGGGTTAAAAATTTAAATACTAGGTTAAAAAATTATTTTTTTAATTCCAGATTCATAATTTTTAGTAAAAAATTCAACTCTTTAGTTAAAAATTGAACTAACTTTTTGAAAATTGGTTTATTTTTAGTTGAAAATTAACTTATTTTAATTGAAAATGTAATTATTCCACTTTTCCCTATAAATTTATCATTTTTAGTTTAAGATTCAATTATTTGAAGTTAATTGTTTACAGAAAAATTCACAAACTCAAAATAAATTAGGTAATAATAATTAATTTAGAAAAAACTGATTTTTAACAAAAATAATGAATTTTTATTAAATCAATTTAATTGTCTACCCTAAAAAATGAAATCTCAACGAAAAATGTAACAGTTGATGTTTCTACTGAAAAATATTTTTATTTTAAATAAAAAAAAGTTGAATTTTTAAGCCAAGAAGACGAATTTTTTACAAAACAATTGATAAACTCAAAATAAATTAAGTAAAAACAATTAATTTAGAGAAAACTAATTTTTAACCAAAAGAATAAATTTTTATTAAGTTAATTTAATTTTCTACCCAAAAAGATGAAATTTCAACGAAAAATGTAACAGTTGACGTTTCTGCTAAAAAATATTTTCATTTGAAATAAAAAAACAGTTGAATTTTTAAGACAAAAAGACGATTTGTTTACAAAACAATTTATATTTTAACACAAAAATATGAATAAAAAACTGAAATGAAAAACTGTTTAAATACAATTGATATTTTAACACGAAAATATGAATTTTCAATCATAAAAGATGAATTCTCAACGATAAATTTAATAGTCGATACGTCAACCAAAAAACTGTAATTTTAAATTTTAAAAAAGTTGACTTGAACCGAACAGTTGTTTTTTTTAATAAAAAAATGATAAAATTTCTACCAAAGTAGACGAATTTTCATTTAAAAAAATCAAATTTTCAACAAAAAATACTTTTTTGGTTGAAGAACCATCACTTTTGTTCAAAAATGATCTATTTAGTTGAAATTTTTAGTTAAAAATTTACTTATTTTGACGTAAGCTAATCTTTTTTAAATTAAAAATTCATTTATTTTGGTAGAAAATTAATAATTTTATTATTAAAATTCAGCTATTTTATGGAAAAAACCTCTTTTTGGTCTGAAAATTAGTCTGTTTAACTTGACAATTGAGCTTTTTTTCTTACAAATTCCCTTTTTTTGATTAAATTGAACGGTTTTTTTACTCAAAATAAATAATTTTTTTAAAAAACTAATTTTTAAGCAAAAGAATGAATTTTTATTAAATCAATTTAATTTTCTACCTAAAAGATGAAATCTTACCGAAAAATGTAACAATTGACGTTCCTACTGAAAAATATTTTTATTTATAATATTTTTAAATATTTTTAAGTTGAATTTTTAGTCAAAGAGACGAACTGTTCACAAAACAATTGATATTTTAACAGGAAAATATGAATTTTCAACCATAAAAGATGAATTCTCAACGATAAATTTAATAGTCGATACGTCAACCAAAAAACTGTAATTTTAAATTTTAAAAAAGTTGACTTGAACCGAACAGTTGTATTTTTAATAAAAAAATGATAAAATTTCTACCAAAGTAGACGAA
This sequence comes from Druon quercuslanigerum, assembly GCA_010014905.2. NCBI lineage: Eukaryota > Metazoa > Arthropoda > Insecta > Hymenoptera > Cynipidae > Druon > Druon quercuslanigerum. The sequence continues at coordinate 26,082 of JAAAKG020151413.1, forward strand.
TTTTCATTTTAAAAAAATCAAATTTTCATTTTAAAAAATCAAATTTTCAACAAAAAATACTTTTTTGGTTGAAGAACCATCACTTTTGTTCAAAACTGATCTCTTTAGTTGAAAATTGAACTATCTTGTAAAAAAATCGTTTGTTTTTAGTTAAAAATCAACTTGTTTTAATTAAAAATGTAATTATTTCACTTTTCCCTATAAATTTGTCATTTTTAGTTGAAAATTTACTTATTTTGACGTAAGCTATTCTTTTTTAAATTGAAAATTCATTGATTTTGGTAGAATATTAATAATTTGGTTATTAAAATTTAGCTCTTTTATGGAAAAATCCTCTTTTTGGTTTGAAAATTAGTCTGTTTTACTTGACAATTAAACTATTTTCTTACAAATTCCCACTTTTTGATTAAATTAAATTGTTTTTTTACTCAAAATAAATTAAGTAAAAATAATTAAGTTGAAAAAAACACATTTTTAACCAAAAGAATGCATTTTGATTATATCAGTTTAATTTTGCTACCTAAAAAGATGAAATCTTAACGAAAAATGTAACAGTTGACGTTCCTACTGAAAAATATTTTTATTTTAAATAAAAAACAGATAAATTTTTAAGGCAAAAAGACGAATTGTTTACAAAACAATTGATAAACTCAAAATAAATTAAGTAAAAACAATTAATTTAGAGAAAACTAATTTTTAACCAAAAGAATAAATTTTTATTAAGTTAATTTAATTTTCTACCCAAAAAGATGAAATCTTACCGAAAAATGTAACAATTGACGTTTCTACTGAAAAATATTTTTATTTATAATATTTTTAAATATTTTTAAGTTGAATTTTTAGTCAAAGAGACGAACTGTTC
>JAAAKG020151424.1:0-14671 GCA_010014905.2 Druon quercuslanigerum
AGACAGGCAGGGATGGGCGGGTGAAGAGGACGGAGGGGGGGGGGGGGGGGGGGGGGGGGGGGGGGGGGGGGGGGGGGGTAAAAACAGAATAAAAAAATTGTTGACATAATTTGTAGATGGCCCTTTACCTCAAAAGCGGAAGTTACTTAAAGGTCTTGGAAGTGGCACGTCGGTAACAATAAGAACAAAATAAAAATAAATAAATAAAATAAAGAGATAGTCCTAGTGCCATCGTGAAGTTTTCAGTTTTGGACCTTTAAAAGATGCGGCATGAAATGGGAGAAGGATAGAGGGAGGTTAACTTTACAGGAGACAAAAATCTGGAGATTCAGGACTTGGAATTAATGAAGCTATTCGACTGGTGAGTTCCTTCGTCTATCCTTCTCTCAGTTACCGTCTTGTTCCTACACACAATAAGTTTATCTTGATTAAAAAAAAAAAAAAACAAAGAAAAAAGAAAAAAAAACAATTTGATGCAATTTGCGAAACTCCTTGTTGCCTCGAACTCAAATGAATGTTCAATCAATGAGGAGCTAGTACGTAACAGGAGAAGGACAGGAGCGATCAGCGAAAATATTTTCATTGCTTATTTGTAGTAAAAATTGTTTTTTTAGGATTCTGGTTTCTACCTCGCCTCTTGTCCACTCTGCCATATCTCGCGAGACAATCGGAAACTGTGCCCTCTTCTCTCAATGATGTGAGGTTGAAAAAAGAATATGTTGTTCATCATAATTCGAGGGATGAAGAGTTGAGGTCGATTGTTAAGATCCTGGCTGATAAGGTTGAGCAATTGGAAAACAGAGGCCTTTCGCAAAATGTGAGTAGGATTACTTTTTATTTTTAAGACACTTTTTATTATTTTTTAATGTATTTCAGTTGTTTAGTTATTTTAAACGGAGAAAATTACTTTTCTACCATAAAATATTACTTTTATTCATGAAATAAATTTTTTTTTACCTAAATGTAATAATTTACTTGAATTTTCTATTAAAAAAGATCGGTTTTTAACAAAATTGTTAAAGTGTGAACCAAAGAGAAATTTTCAACTAAATTTACGACTGTTGAAGAAAAAAATTATTTCTGAACAAAGTGGTTCAACAAGAATTTGAAAAAAAGAAAATAGTTAAATCATGAAGCAAAGAAGATTTTTACTTCAAGAAAGGTGAAATTTCTGCTAAAATAGATTTTCAAAGCTTTTTAAAATTATTTTTAGTTATTTCAGTTATTTATTCATTTAGTTTTATAACGAAAAGATTACTTTTCTACTATAAAATATGACTTATAGGAAATTTTTGATATTTCAAACAAAAAGATGAAATTTAATCTTAAACAATGGATTTTAAACAAAAAAAGAGATTTTTCACAAACAAAGCTTTTTAGTCATGAAATCACAAAAAAATGTTTAAAATTTAGAAGATTACTTGAATTTTCAATTATAAATATAATTTTTTAAACAAAATAGTTCAAGCTTGAACCAAAGATAGATTTTCAACTAAACATATGAATCTTAAACAAAAAAAATTATTTCATTATCTATACGATTTTTCAATAAAATAGTTGAATATTGAACTATTTAAGTTATTAAGCTATTTAAGTTTCTTATTTATTTTAAACGAATAAATTATTTTTCTACCATAAAAATATGACTCATACGATATACTTGATATTTCAAAGAAAAAGATCAAATTTCATGTTAAAAAATGAATTTTAAACAAAAAAAATGATTTTTCAATAAATAAAGATTTTTGTAGTCATTAAATCACAAAAAAAAGTTTTTAAAATGATCAGTTTTTAGCAAAATAGTTAAAGCTTCAACCAAAGATGAATTTACAACTAAACATACGAGTCTTAAACAAAAAAGTTATTTCTGAACAAAGTGGTTCAACAAAAATTTAAAAAAAAACGTTGAATCATCAAGCAAATAAGATTTTTAACTAAGAAAGATGACATTTTTACTAAAATAGATGAATCTTTTAATTAAAAATACGAATTTTCAACAAAATAGTTGAATTTTTAACCAATTAATTTTTTTTTATTTATTTCAGCTATTTTTTCATTTAGTTTTATAAAGAAAAAATTACTTTTTTACCATGAAATTTGACTTTTGTACGAAACTTTTGATATTTCAAACAAAACGATAAAATTTAATTTTGAACAATGAATTTTAAACAAAAAAAAGATTTTTCAACAAGCAAAGATTTTCTAGTCATGAAATTGCAAAAAAAAATTACCTTAATTTATCAATTTACTTGAATTTTCAATTATAAATATAAGTTTTTAACAAAATAGTTAAAGCTTTAAAAATTAAAAATTGAAAATTCAACTAAACATACGAATCTTAAACAAAAAAATTATTTCTGATCAAAATGTTTTAACAAAAATAACAAAAAAGTTGAATCATCAAGCAAATAAGATTTTTAACTGAGAAAGATAAAATTTCTAGTAAAATAGATGAATTTTTTATTTAAAAATACGAATTTTCAACAAAATAGTTGAATTTCTAACCAAATTTTTAAATTATTTTTAGTTATTTCAGTTATTTATTCATTTAGTTTTATAACGAAAAAATTACTTTTCTACCATAAAAAATTACTTTTATACGACATTTTTCATATTTCAAACAAAACGATACAATTTAATTTTAAACAATGAATTTTAAACAAAAAAAGATTTTTTAACAATTAAAGATTTTTGAATCATGAAATCACAACAGCAAAAAATGTCTTAAATTTATTCTTTTACTTAAGTTGATAAATTTACTTAAGTTTCAATTAAAAATATTAGTTTTTAATAAAATAGTTTAAGCTTGAACCAAACATGAATTTTCAACTGAAGATACGAATCTTTAAAAAAAATTATTTATTAACAAAGTGTCTTTTTATTATTTTCAGTTTTTTCTTTATTTATTTTAAACGAAAAATACGAATTTTCAAGAAATACAGATCTTTTGGTCATGAAATAAAACAAAAGTTTATTTAAATTTATTAATTTAATAAGAATTTTTAATTTAAAAATATCAGTTTTAAACCAAATAGTTAAAGTTTGAACCAAAAAGATAAATTTTCAACTAATTTTTTTTTTCTTAGTTATTCTAGTTATTTATTTATTTTAAACGAACAAATTATTTTTCTACCATAAAAATATGACTCATACGAAATACTTGATATTTCACAAAAAAGGTCAAATTACATTTAAAAAAATGAATTTTAAACAAAAAAAAATTATTTTTCAACAAACAAAGATTTTTTAGTCATGAAATCACAAAAAAAAAGTTTACTTGAATTTATTAATTTACTTGAATTTTCATTTTAAAAAGATCGGTTTTTAACAACATAGTTAAAGTTTGAACCAAAGAGATAAATTATTTTCAACTAAACATACGAATCTTGAAGAAAAAAATGATTTCTTAACAAAGTTCTTAACAAATTTCTACTGAAATAGATGAATTTTGTAATTAAAAATACGAATTCTTATTTATTTTAAACGAACAAATTATTTTTCTACCATAAAAATATGACTTATACGAAATACTTGATATTTAAAAAAAAGATCAAATTTCATTTAAAAAAATGAATTTTAAACAAAAATTATTTTTCAACAAATAAATATTTTTTAGTCATGAAATCACAAAAAAAAGTTTTCTAAAAGATCAGTTTTTCACAAAATAGTTAAAGCTTGAACCAAAGATGAATTTTTAACCAAACATACGAATCTTAAACAAAAAAGTTATTTCTGAACAAAGTGATTCAACAAAAATTTAAAAAAAAATAGTTGAATCATTAAGCAAAGAAGATTATTTACCCAAGATAACTTTTTTTACTAAAATAGATGAATTTTTTAATTAAAAATACGAATTTTTAACATATAAATTATTACTTTCATACGAAATACTTGATATTTCAAACGAAGAGATGAAAGTTAATTTAAAAAATGAATTTTAAGTTTAAAAAATCCGAATTTTTAGAAATGAAGATTTTTTAGTCATTAAATAAAGAAAAAAGGTTACTTAAACTTATTTAATTTTATTAAATTTTTAATTAAAAAGATAAGTTATTAATAAAATAATTAAAGTTTGAACCAATAAGATGAATTTTCAACTGAACATACGTATCTTAAACAAAAAAATAATTTTACTTGAGAAAGATGAAATTTCTATTAAAATAGATGAATTTTTCAATTAAAAATACGAATTTTCAACCAAAATTTTTGATTATTTTAATTTTTTTTTAGTATTTATTTATTTTAAACTAAAAAAATACTTTTCTACCATAATATATGACTTTCAGACAAAATACTTGATATTTCAACCAAAAAGATGAACTTTTGTTTTAAAATAATGAATTTTAATCCAAAAAATAAGAATTTTCAACAAATAAAGATTTTTAGTCATAAAATACAAAAAGAGTTTACTTAAATTTATTAAATATAATTTAATTTTTAATTAAAAGAATAAGTTATTAATAAATTAATTAGAGTTTGAACCAAAGAGATGAATTTTATAGTAAACATACGAATCTTCAATAAAAAGTTATTTCTTAACATAGTGGATCAAAAAGGTTTAAAAAAAATGAAATATGAAACGAAGAAGATTTTAATTTAAGAATAATGAAGTTTTTCATAAAATAGATAAATTTTATTATTAAAAATACGACGTTTGAACCAAAACAATTGAATTTTTAACGAAAAATTTAAAAAAAATTTATTTGAGTTATTTCAGTTATTTATTCATTTATTTTAAATGAAAAAATTACTTTGCTACCATGAAATTAAAATCTTACGGAAATACTTGATGTTTCAAACAAAAATATAAAGTTTATTTAAAAAAATTAATTTTTAACCTAAAAATATAAATTTTCAATGAATAAAGATTTTTTAGTCCTGAAATAAAAAGAGTTTAATTAAATATAATAAATTACTTGAATTTTTAAGTAAAAAAGGTGAGTTTTTAACAAAATAGTTAAAGTTTGAACCAAAGAGATGAATTTTTAACTAATAAAGATGAAGTTTCCAGCAAAATATACTAATTTTTATTTAAAAATACAAATTTCCAACAAAATAGTTGAATTTTCAACCAAAAAGGATGTCTTTGATACAATTTTTGAATTTTTAACCAAACAGTTGCATTTTTGTCCAAGAAAATTTATTCACTAAAATAGTAAATTTTCTATCAAAACAGTAAAATTTTAACCCGAAAAGACGAATTTTTAACAAACAAAAAAACAGTTGAATTTTCTACCAAAAAGAATGACTTTTTAACAAAATTGTAGAATTTTCAACAAAACAGTTTTTATATCATAGAACAGAGTAATTCCTACTAAAAGTGGTGAATTTTAAAATTATAAAGACAATTTTTTACAAAAATAGTTCAATTTTAATTAAAAAGTAAATTTGATAGATGATTTGTTAACCAAAAAGAATGATTTTTTAACAAAATTTTGGAAGTTTTAACAAAAAATTTATTTTTAATATTATCGAAGAAAGATTCAAGTTCTACTAAAGTCGATGAATTTTTAAATTAAAAAGACAATTTTTCAAAAGATAGTTGAAGTTTACGCAAACAGTAAATTTTGTACGAAAATAGTTGATTTCTTTAATCGAGCATTTGTATTTTTATCTGAAAAAATGCAATTTCTACTAAAATAGGTGCATTTTTAAACTAAAATGACACTTAAAAAAAATGATTGAATTTTTATTTTGAAAAATCCAGATGGCATTTCAACACCAAAATATGAATAAAAACTATGAATAGTTAATCAAAAATATATTTTCTACGAAAATACTTGAATTTTCAACCCAAAAATACGAGTTTTCAACAACTTAATTTTTTTTAGATTGAAGATTCATCATTTTTATTAAAAATTTATTTATTTGATTTGAAAATGAGCTATTTGATTAAAAACTTGTTTTTTCTTGGACAGAAAAGGAATTTTTTGCGTTAATTTGTTAACTCAAAACGTAATTTTTCAAGTTTTGGTTGAAAAATGATATTTTTAGTTGGAAATATGTCTTTTTTGGTGGAAAATTGATTATTTATAACTTAGAACTTAATTATTTCAGTTCTAGCTGACAATTTCTCTTTTTTAGTAAAATATAATTTTTCTTGAAAATTCAACTACGATTTCAGTTGAAGATTCATTGTTTTAATCGAAGGTTAATCTTTTTGGTGGAAAATTCATCAGTTTGGTTAAAAATTAATTTCTCAAACTGAAAAGTTAGCTTTTACATTTTTGGTAACATCTTTTCTAGTTGAAAAATCAACTATTTCGCACAAAAATTTGTCTTTCTTAAATAAAAATTGAGCTATTTAACTGAAAATTCATGTAATTTGTTTAAAGATTCAATTTTTTGTAGAAAAAGATATTTTTCTTTGAAAGTTAATCCCTTTGTTTCAAAATTTCTTTTCGGTGTTAAAAATTTCAGTATTCCAGTTGAATATTTCTCATTTCAGTTAAAAAGTCATCTTTTAGTTTAGAAAAAAATTATATGGTTAAAAGTGAAACTCTTTGTTTAAAAATCAATTTTCTTATTGGAGATTCATCACTTTAATTAAAAATTCATTTCTTTCGTTAGAAAGGAATTTTTTGCCGAAAATTTAAGTGCTTTGTTAAAAATTTGTTTCTCCTTTGGTTGAAAATTATTATGTTATTTTGAACTGAAAATGTAACTATTTTTCCAGTTGAATATTTCATAATTTTACTTAAAAATTCATCTCTTTGGTTGGACATTAATTTTTTAACTAAAAATTTAATTATTTAAACTTTTGGTTGACGAACGATATTTTTCAGTAAAAATTAATTTTGTTTGTTTGAACATTTAACTATTTCAGTTGAAGATTCATTGTTTTAGTTGAAAATTCAACTGTTTGGTTCACTATCTGTCTTTCTTAATTGAAAATTCAAGCAGTTTTTTAAAAAATCATTTATTTTGTAGTATTTGGCTTCGTTATGTTATAAAAAAAAATTTCTATGATTTTAGGTAATAGGTACTATGAAATATAAATTTTTTTATCAAATAATAATTTTACATTTTAATTTTAAAATTAAATTAAACCAAGACAAATGTCAAGCTCGTAGTGCCTGTTTTTGTTTATTACGCTGGTATTTTTAAAAGAAATTGTCCCCCTTTTTAAAAAAAGATACAAAAAAAAATGTCAAGTTAATTTCTTGATAATAAATGAAATGAATTGCAAACAGGAACATTTGGAAAACGTGACTCGAGTCATTGAAGATCTGAAGAAGGACGATGAAAGTGTCTGGAATGAATACGATGTAAGATACAATATTTTTCATATAATAACAAATAATATTTTTTTTAACAGCGAATCTAAATTTGGATACAATTTAAGATGGTGATATTATTTTAGAAAAAGTTACTGAAGTTGGAGGAATTTCTGCGTGAGGATGTTGATCAGAAAAATCACGAGACAATTAGTGCCATGAAAGTAGAATTTCAAACTCTGCGAGAGAGTTATTTTCAGCTTAAATCTTGCTGCGATTCGAACGCTCTTGTATTATCTGACGAGGAAATTGAGAGCCAGGTTGACCGAGTCCTCGCTGGATATTTTGGCAGCTCTGCCTCGAAAGAGGAACTGTCGAAAGTGATTCAGAGTTTACTTATTATGCGGGAGAATGCAGAAATGCAGAAAGAAAGTGTTCCAGGTTTGTCAAATTTCGAGACTTTACACTCTTTTTCATATTCTCTCTTTTTCTGCCCCCTTCTTCTTTTTTGAAAAGAATTACTTTTTTTTTTGTCCTGATTTGAAAAAGATTTACCTTTTTCTCGATTTTTTGCCTGAATACGAAAATGTTTGGAAGTTAATTTTTGTAACTAATTATTTATTTGATTTATTCCATTTGTGACCGAAAATTGAATAGTTTTTTTAGTTGAACATTCAACTAGTACATTTTTCGTTAAAGGTTTTTTGGTAGAAAATTAATCTTTGTTGAAAATGTATGTTTTTGCTATTATTCTCTTTTTTTCTGCCCCCTTTTTTTGAAAGACTTACTTTTTCTCTCCTGTTTTGAAAAAGCTTTCCCTTTTTCTCGTTTTTTGCCTAAATGCGAAAATGTTTGGAAATTAATTTTTGTAACTATTTATTTATTTGATTTATTCCACTATTCCATTTTTGACAGAAAATTGAATAGTTTTTTTAGTTGAACATTCAACTATTACATTCTTCGTTAAAGTTTTTTTGTTTGTAGAAAATTAATCTTTGTTGAAAATGTATTTTTTTGCTTTTTTTTTTTTTCAAAAGAATTACATTTTTTCTGTGTTGAAAAGGCTTTCCCTTTGTCTTGTTTTTTTTCCTAATTGTGAAAATTTTCGGAAATTAATTTTAGTAACTATTTATTTATTTGTTTGATTAATTCCACTATTCCATTTTTGACCGACATATGAATTGTTTTTTTTTTTAGTTGAACATTCACCCACTACATTTTTCGTTAAAGGTTTTTTTGGAAATTTAAATTTTTTTTTAATTTTTATAGGAAATTTAACAATTTGATCAAAACATTATTATTATTTTTTTGTTTGTTTGTTAAAAGCGCGACTGTTGTGTTGACAGTTCATATTTTTGTGTTGACAACTTATCTATTTTTCTAGGAAATTAATTTTTTTGGTTCAAAAGTACTATATTTTTGAAAATGCGTCTGTGTAGTTGAAAATTGAAAAAAAAGTTTCGTTGGTTGCAAATTTTATTATTTTATTTTGGATTTTAAATGTACCTTTTGGGTTGAAAAATCTGTCTTTTTTTTCTTTGCTCAAAATTAATTTTTTAAATTAAGTTAATAACTATTCGGTTAAAAATTCAACTATATCGTTGACTTGTTAAAAATTATTTGGATTAAAATTTATCTTTTATTGTCGATAATTTAAGTTCTTTTTTGAAAATTCATGTATTTTGTTGAAAATTCGTCTTTTTATAGAAAATTAATTATCATGTTTTGTTTTTGTTAAAAATTAATTTATTTAACTGAAAGTAAAATTTCATGCATTTTGTTGAAAATGCATATTTTCTAGTAAAAAGCTAATCGTTTAAATTCAAATTGTACTTATTTCATTTTTGATTAAAAATTTTGTTTTTTTACGTAAAAATTTATGTGTTTTTATAAAAAAATGTATCTTTTTTTATAGAAAATTAATTATCTTGTTTTTTGGTGTTGTTAAAAATTTATTTATTTAACTAAAAAGTCAGATCTTCCATTTTTATTTTTAATTTATCTTTTTCTTGTTGAAAGTAGTTTGGCTAAAAATTTAACAATTTTGTTAAGAAAAATTGGATATTTTATTTAAAAATTAGTTTTTAAAACTAAAATAGCATTTTATTTTTCGTGAAAAGGTATCTTTCCTAGTTGAAAATTCGCCTTTTCTAATAAAAAATTAATTATGTAAATTCGATTTTTACCTATTCCATTTTTAAATAAAAAGTTATCTATTTCAGTTAAAACATGTTGTATTTTGTCAAAAATTCGTCTTTTCTAATAAAAATTAATTTTTTAAATTCGAATTGTACCTATTTCATTTTTGATTAAAAATTTTTAGTTACAAATGTACGTATTTTGTTAAAAATTCGTCTTTTTGTATAGAAAATTAATTATCTTGTTTGGTTTTTGTTTTGTTAAAAATTAATTTATTTAACTGAAATTAAAAATTCATGCCATTTGTTGAAAATACATCTTTCCTGGTAAAAAACTAATCGTTTAAATTCGAATTGTACATGTACCATTTTTGATTAAACATGTATCTTTTTAGTTAATAGTTTATGTGTTTTGATTAAAAATGTATCTTCTTCTATAGAAAATTAATTATCTTGTTTTTATCTTGGTGTTATTAAAAATTAATTTAACTAAAATTCAAGTATTCTATTTTTATTTCTTTTCTTGTTGAAAATAGTTTGGCTTCAAATTGAACAATTTTGTAATAAAATTTGATTTTTTATTTAAAAATTAATTTTTAAAGCTAAAATACTTTTTTATTTTTCGTGAAAAGGTATCTTTCCTAGTTGAAAATTCATATTTCTAATAAAAAATTAATTGTTTATATTTGATTTTTACCTATTCCATTTTTAACTAAAAAGGTATCTTTTTTAGTTAAAAGTTGATGTATTTTGTTGAAAATTCGTCATTTTTTATAGAAAATTAATTATCCTGTTCCTTTTTGTTGGTAAAAATTAATTAATTTAACTGAAAATTGAAGTATTCTAATTCTAATCTAGATTTTTTTCTTGTTGGAAATAGTTTGGCTAAAAATTTTATCATTTTGTTAAAAAAAGTGGATTTTTTATTTCAAAATTAATTTTTAAAACTAAAATACTATTTCATTATTCCTGAAAAGGTATCTTTTCTAGTTGAAAATTCATATACTTTGTTAAAAATTCGTCTTTTCTAGTAAAAAATTAATTTTTTAAATTAGAATTGTACATATTTAATTTTTATTCAAAAATGTATCTTTTTCAGGTAAAAGTTTCTCTGTTTTGATTAAAAATGTATTTTTTTTATAGAAAATTAATCATCTTGTTTTTTTGTTGTTAAAAATTAATTTATTTTACTGAAAATTCACGTATTCCATTTTTATTTTAAATTTATTTTTTTCTTGTTGAAAATAGTTTGGCTAAAAATTTAACACTTTTGTTTTAAAAAATCGTTTTTTAGTTTAAAATTAATTTTTTAAATTAAAAGACTATTTCATTTTATATGAAAAGGTATCTTTCTTAGTTTAAAAATTATATAATTAGTTAAAATTTCGTTTATTGGTAGTAAACTAATATATTGCTTGAAAACTCATCCTTTTGGTTTAACATATTTGATTTTTTGTAAAAATGAATTTATTTAATTGAAAATTTAATTAATCTATTGTTATTGTTATTTGTTTGTTTAGTTTACAATTCTACTGTTTGACTTATTTTTCGATAAAATCAAAATGTTATTTTTATGGGTAACGGTTTTTGTTGTTAAAGTTATATTTCTTAGTTGAAAATTATTTAGATAAATTATTTAATTAATTAGTTCGAAAATTCGATAATTTAGTTGAAAATGAATATAATTTGTTGGAATATGCTTCTTTTTTTCATTGAAAATTGATCTTGTTGAAAATTCTTGTTTTTATACAAAATTTAACTATTTAATTCAGAAAGACAAATTTTTAGCAACAAAGGAAGACGTTTTACAAAATTGTTACATATTCTACCAAATAATTGTATCTTTATCCACAAAATTTGAAACTCTCTTGATTTTTCATCCAAAAAAGATTCCAGTTTACTTTTTAAGATCAAAATATGGAGTTTGTAACAGAAAATAAGTTTCTAGTTTTTAGTCCAAAAAGACCAATTTTTTCAATCAAAAAGGATGACTTTTTAACAAAATAATTTATTTTTCAAGCAAAAAGTTGCATTTGTATCCGAGGAAAATAAAATTTCACTTAAAATAGATTAATTTTTAATTTTAATAAAAGAATCTTTAAGTTGAATTTTCAAATAGAAAAGATTTCAGTTATTTTTTAACGCAAAAATATTAAATTGCAACAAAAATTAAATAATAAAAAAAATTAATTTTGTAGAAAATATTTAAATTTTCAAAAAAACAGCAGAATTTTCAACCAAAAATTATGACTTCAACAGAATTGTTGAATTTTTAACCAAATAGTTACATTTTTATTCAAGAAAGATGACACTTATTCTAAAACAGTTGAATTTAAAAAAAAAAATACCAGTAATTTTCTGCTAAATATTCGAATTTTTAGCCAAAAAGCATGACTTTTTAACGAGATTGTTAAATTTTCAAACAAAAAAATTTGCAGTTTTGTCCAAGAAAAATAAAACTGCTACTAAAACAGGTGAATTTTGAAATCAAAAAGACAAATTTACAAAAAAAAAAGAGTTGAATTTTCGTCGAAAAGATTTCAATTGACTTTTCAGTACAAAAAATACGAATTTTAAATAAAAATTAAGTTTGGTATGTCATAGTTTAATTTAAAAAAAAAACAGTTGCATTTTTATCCAGGAAAGATGCAATATTTCTACTATAAAATATGAACTTTTAAATAAAAAAGTGAGATATATTCAGAAAAATAGTTTTTATCAACAAAAAAATATGGATTTTAAGCAAAAGGCTAATGTTCTGCGAAAAAAGCTTAAATTTGAACCCAATAGGATGCATTCTTTACCAAAAAATTGATTTTGCAACCGAAAAGGATGTCTTTTTCAAAAAAAGTTGTTAAATTTTCAGCCAAATCATAAAATTTCAAACTAAAAAGATGATATTCAGGATGAATTTTGTTTTTAGTTGCAGAAACAGTGAAAGGCGACGTGTCTCTCGAAGATATGAGAAAAATAGTCAAGGAGATTCTGAAGATATATGATGCCGACAAAACTGGAAGAGTCGATTACGCTTTGGAATCTGCAGGTGCCTTTTAATATTGAAAATGTTCTTTAAAAATGCAAAATGTTCTTTTAAAATTATATTTTTTGAGGGAAAAAGGGGTTTATTGTTTTTCTATTTTGAATTTGCAGGCGGACAAGTAATCAGTACTCGTTGTACCCAAAAATATGACGTTAAAACGAGGGCTTACAAGCTTCTCGGTTTCACTTTGTATTACGAAAGTAACAATCCTAGAACTGTGATACAGGGAAATAATTTGCAGCCGGGCGCTTGCTGGGCCTTCCAAGATTTTCCCGGATATTTATTAGTCAAGTTGCGCAGTTTTATTTATGTCACTGGATTTACTTTGGAACATGCTCCCAAATCTATTTTGCCCAATGGAGATATGAGAAGTGCACCGAGAAAGTTCAACGTTTGGGTCAGTATGAATTTGATTTTAAACTAGAAAACCTGACTGAAAAAGTAGTAAGGAAATTTTTCGAGAGCGTACTTCTTTTTTTTTTTTAGTTCCAATGTGAAGTTGTATAACAATGATGCTTTATTTATAAATTTTTGTATTACTCTATTCAACTATTTTGTTGAAAATTCCTTCTTTTTTTTTGTTTCATTTAAAATTATTTTTATGTTTTACCTGACAATTTAGCAATTCTATTTTTGATTGAAAATTCAACATTTTGCTGGCAATTTTTTCTATCCCTTGATTAAAAAATATTTGTTACTTGAAAGTTTCACTCATTTTTCATTCAGAATTCATCTTTTTTTCAATAAAAATTTAATTACTTAGTTGAAAGTTAAACTCTTTTATTAAAAATTAATTTTTTTGGATCATGAACCTAGAAAACCTGAAAAAGTCACGGAATTTTTCACGAGCGTACTTATTTTTTTGTTTTTAATTCCAATATGAAATTGTATAACAATGATGCTTCATTTATAAATTTTTATATTACTATATTAAACTATTTTGTTGAAAACTTGTTCTTTTTTTGTTTCATTTAAAATTATTTTTATGTTTTACCTGACAATTTAGCAATTATATTTTTGATTGAAAATTCAACATTTTGCTGGCAATTTTTTCTATCCCTTGATTAAAAAATATTTGTTACTTGAAAGTTTCACTCATTTTTCATTCAGAATTCATCTTTTTTTCAATAAAAATTTAATTACTTAGTTGAAAGTTAAACTCTTTTATTAAAAATTAATTTTTTTGGATCATGAACCTAGAAAACCTGAAAAAGTCACGGAATTTTTCACGAGCGTACTTATTTTTTTGTTTTTAATTCCAATATGAAATTATATAACAATGATGCTTCATTTATAAATTTTTTATATTGCTGTATTAAACTATTTTGTTGAAAATTTGTTCTTTTTTTGTTTCTTTTAAATTATTTTTATGTTTTACCTGGCAATTTTGGAATTCTATTTTTGGTTGAAAATTCAACATTTTGCTTGCAATTTTTTCTCTCCCTTGATTTTACTAAATATTAATTTGTTTGGTTTATGAACCTGGAAAACCTGGAATTTTAAGGGAATAACACGCTCTTTTGTTTGAAATCAATTTTTTGACTAAAAGTTCAGTTTATCAAGTTTATTCCAAATACTTAAAATATAAATATTTAATATTTGGTTGAAAATTATGACCTTTTGTTATAAAGTAATCTTCTGGGCTAAAAATAATTTCTTTTTATGAAAAATTTAATGATTCTAGTTAAAAGACTTATCAATTTATTTGTAAAATTCACGTTTTTCGTTGCAAATTCAACTATTTAATTTGAATAATCATCATTTTGGTTGAAAATTTGTGGCTTTGGTTGAAAATGAATTTTTAAATTTATTTAATTGAAAATTTATCATCATCAATTCATCTATTGTTATTGTTATTTGTTTGTTTAGTTTACAATTCTACTGTTTGATTTATTTTTCGATAAAATCAAATTATTATTTTGATTGGTAATGGTTTTTGTTGGTAAACTTCTCTTTCTTAGTCGAAAATTATTTAGATAAATTATTTTTATTAATTAAATTGATCTTATTCAAAATCCTTTTTTTATACAAAATTTAACTATTTAATTCAGACAGACAAATTTTTAACAGAAAAGGAAGAGGTTTTGACAAAAATATTAAATTTTCTACCAAATTTTACTAAAAATTAATTTTTTTTGTTCATGAACCTGGAAAACCTGGAATTGTCAGGGAATAACACGCTCTTTTGTTTGAAATCAATTTTTGACTAAAAGTTCAGTTTATCAAGTTTATTCCAAATACTTAAAATATAAATATTTAATATTTGGCTAAAAAAT